>CAXKVY010001437.1:0-42450 GCA_964058915.1 Tetropium fuscum
CACCGTTACAACCTACCGGATTGTTTTTAAACGTATAAAATTCAGTTTTCTTCTCATAAAATATAAAATTAGTGAAAATTAGAAAAAAACTTGTATGAAACACGTTGGGAAACACTATTTTGTGTAAATCGGTCCCTTTTACAGAAATCTGCTCTTTACAGAAACTAGTATTTTTGGAGCCAAGGCATAAAGAACAACGTCTTAATTTCGCGAACCAGTTTGTCGGTTGGCCCGACGACTTTTGGAATAATGTCATATTTTCCGACGAAAAAGTCATGTCATGATGGTTCCATCCGCGTCTACCGACCTCAGAATTCGAGGTATGAAGAGAGAGGTATATTAAACCTACCGACCGGAGTGGACGTTTTTCCATCAATGTTTGGGCATGGATAAGTTCCCTAGGTCCCGGTGTTTGCTGGAGGATAGGAGAGCGCCTTACCGGACAGAGTTACACACGCATATTTATTTTCCAGCAAGATAATTGCTCAATTCATACATCAAGAATTGTAACTAACTGGATTAATCAACACAACATAAACGTGCTTCCTTGGCCATCAAAGTCGCCCGACCTAAACCCAATTGAAAATGCATGGTCGATGATTGTTAAGAATATTTATAATAGACCTGGTAATAGACATTTCCGACCAGCAAATGCCGAAGAATTATGGGGGGCAATTGAAAATGCTTGGGACAATATCAACGTAGATTACACGAGGACACTTGTTTCATCAATGAGACGTCGATTGCAAGGTGTAATAGACTCAAATGGCGCCTGGACGAAATATTAATTTTATACAGACCTACTCGCGTTGGAGTTTTGTAGTTTTAAGTTACTTAATTTTTATAATTAATTTATTTTCAACATTTTTGGAACGTTCTTTGTTAATTTGGAATTTTTTTGATAAAATAATAATACAGTTTTTAATTTTGATAAGTAATAATTAGACAATAATTGTGAATGTCATAATGACACATCACATGAAACTCCAGTATACAACTGTTAATGTGAATTTACATCGTCTGAAATATATTAAAAATAAATACTTCCAATACATCTTGTCCCGATAAGTTATCGCTTTTAAACGACTATTGTCTTGAAAATATTATCGAATGTTTTCACTAAAATCGTATTCAAAAATTTTTCCTGTCTGAAAAAAATAAGTCCAAAATAACTAAATAATACTTCTCTTTTCCATACATGTCATCCTTAATGTTATCAATACTTCCAATACAATTTCACAGCATCCAGTGGTCTTTCTGTGCCGTTACTATAGAAACGGTTTGTTGGCACGCTGCGTGTTTGACTGTTTGACTGTGTTTTCTCGTAGTTGCTTCAATTTCAAGTTATTTTCAAGAAGATGGATGTTGATTATGATAGTGGTAGTGATACCTCATCAGATATGTCTGAGAAAGCAGATGCAATAGTATCTAATATGTTATCGGCCAAATCCAAGCTAGTACATGAGAAAACATATGACCAATTTCATGAATGGTGCGACAAGAAACATGTAAAAAAGGTTTCTGAAAATGTGCTTATATGCTATTTTGAGGAAAAATTATAAAACCCCCTACATTATGGAGTGTCTACTCAATGTTTAAAAGTACATTGAATGTTAAGGAATATATTGGTATAAGGAAGTTTTCAAAATTGGTCCCGCTCATTAAGAACAAAAGCGTCGGATACCGAGGAAAGAAATCTAAAGTTTTATCAAGGGATGATATCAATAAATTTATTGAAGATGCTGATAACGAAACAAATTTACTTTATAAGGTACAGATATAATCATATTTTTGTAATATTAGTAGTAATTTCAATATTTTTTAATTGTAGGTTGTCCTAATTTTGGGTATCAGCGGTGCTTGTCGCCGTGAAGAATTATTACATATAACTATTGATGCCATTGAAGATGCTGGATCTATATTGATTGTTAAAATACCTGATACGAAGACCTATTGCGCAAGAACATTTACTGTTTCAAATTCTGATTATATTGAGATATACTGCAGGTATAGAGCACTACGGCCGCCTCATACAAAAAATAACAGATTATTTTTGAAATATTTGAGGGGAAAGTGTATTAGCCAACATATGGGGATAAATGTATGTATGTATATGGGTCGGAGTGTAGTGGAAGGTAGTGCTACACTCCCATTCCACCACAGCACTTAGGCCTCATTAGGCCCTTTGTTCATTCCTCCTTTTTACTTGAGTACTTTTCTTCAAACCATCCTATTTATTACGGGTGGCCTGATGGCAAAGTCTCTACAATTTGTATGTATGATAGTATGGTTCTGAGTTACCGAGATTAATTACTCTGGTCCTCATTACCATTTATCTGGGACCACGCGTCCGCGGCAGATGTGTTGAGTGTTCCCAGATCTCGGGTAGACGCCACAGTCCGGGCCCAAGCCTGCCTAGGTCACCCATCCAAGTGCCACCAACGCTCGCTCAGCATAACTTTGAAGATCTTACCGGTCAAGTCTAAGCGGCTAGGCGGTCCCATTCAGTCACCTTAGTCGCCTCTTACGACAGGTAGGAGGTACCCTGGGTCTATTCTACAATTGTGGCCCCGAACCCAGAGGGAAAGTGTGGGGATAAATAAAATAGGAGAAATTCCTAGCTTGATGGCACAATGGCTTGGAAAAGACATTTATAAGAGCTACACAGGTCACTGTTTCGGGAGAAGCTCTGTAACTCTTACATCAATCAATTACATCAATAAAACGTCACGGTGGCTTTAAATCTGCCCCCGTAGCAGAAGCATATATTATAGAATATAGTTTGAATAACAAAATTGAGATTTCTAACAATATATTGAATTGTCCATCTTCTTCCAAAGAAATTAAAATATCTGATAAAATTTTGAAATCAACTCTTCGAGAAATATCTAACGTTTCTGATCAGCAGCAACATGGAACATCTTCGGGATATTATGTTGGAAGTAATTGTTCAAACTTTACTATCAATTATTATTCCAATAAATGAAATTATTTTATGATTAATAATCAATTAATAATTGACTCTGTTAAAAATAAATCCTTCAAAAAGTAATATTTCATATTTATTTTGTGAATTATTTTGGTAGTGAAAAAAAGTATTTTTTTCACGGTGAAAAAACTAAACATTTACGCATCAATAGAGATGCAGAAATGTCAAGTTTTTTTGACAGTTGTACAAAAAAGTATTTTTTTTTAAATGTGTCATGATATCTTTATCCACTTATGTCTTCAATTCTGTACTGCAATATCAGTCTTGAAGTTATTAATACCATTACAAAAATAATTAAACTGAATAATCAATTGAAAGATTAAGTACCCTACATTTCACTCTTCTTTTCATATTTTTTATCAAAATCGTCCATATCGTTCATCACGACACCCACATACTATTGCATAAATAACTTTCTTCTACTGAACATGTTTGATTTAATAATTTAATAGTGATTTTTTTGATAGTTTGATGAATAATAGTTATTCAACTAACAAGTCTATTGATAACATTTACTATACACGATAACCTTTTAATTAAAACGAATTGCTATTTTCGTCTTTCATAGTCTCATAATATATCTACAAATAATAAGGTATCAAAAACTTTTGTTGTCGAATTCATTTGTTCACCCAGAATATGGCCTATCTTAATTTTATTCACTTAATTATTTAGAAGAGTAATATAATTGTGTTTTTTTTTCTATTAAGTTTTTGAGAGCGCGTGTTCGTATATCAGTATATTTATTATATACAAAAAGTAATATGTATTCGTAGATATAATATTTTATATTGTAATATTTTATATGTAATAATTTTGTAATATATATATAATATTTTATTTAAGCTGTTTATTTTATCTGGAAACATAAATAGTGTTTCTTTTATGTCCTTGTCGCCGCTCGAGTAGACAGACACCCATAATATGCTGACAGATTAAGTTTCTTTAAACTAGGGGAATAAATACTTAAAATTTAGTTAGTCTTAGATATTCTCCTGTACAAGATAGAGCCTAATATAACAAAATGAATAGTAAAATTATATATTAACTTTATACAAGGACTTTTATTTTTCTGGCCTCATATTCTAATAATTTGGCCAAATCTATGTTATTTTTTATGCAATGTTACCTGCTGTTTGTGAGTTCATATACAGTTGTTGACTTATCTGGCGATGGATTCAATTCCTCATCTCGCGCCAAGTCTCTTATCTCAGGTGGTGTTAGTAAACACAAATAATTTCAACACACGTCATTAGCGGGAAACAGTAACGAAGAGCCAATTATCTTCATTAAAATAATTTATTTATTTGGAATTTGATAATGAAACGCAACTAATAAATATAAAAAAACACATTTTTTCGTGAAATTGGAAGACATTTTAAAAAAAATATTATGATTCACACGGCGGAAAATATTTGACTGGCTTCCTAGCCTTGGCTACGCCTCGCCTATCAAACAACAACCGCAGCGTTAAATCTTGTGCTCTTCTATCTAGTAAAGCAAATAACTATTTTAAGTTACGCTCATGGGCGCCGGCACGGGGGGCAGGGGGGTAGCTGCCCCCCCTGGATTTGGTGAAATTAAATTTTAATATTACTTGTCAAAAAAAACTTATTAGGTATTAGGCTTAACAAGAAAATTATGCGAATAAAAGTTCTTACATATGACGTATTTGGCAACACTGTCATCGTTCATTGTTTGTTTACGTTCCGCACGATGCACGATATTACCACCCAATCGCAATAATCCAGTACGAGCCCAGCCCTTATCTGTTGTAGTCGGTCATTTCGCTTCACCTCTTTACTTGTAATAAAAGTATATATCCCAGAGTTCCCAGAGCCCAGCATCGTTTACTCTTTGTTACTCCGGTTCTTAATTTTCGTAAATTGCGTGACCCGGTGCTATGTAAGCTACACCACCTTTTTCCATCGTAAATCGTGTTTAAAAAAATAATATTGTTATCGAGATTATTATTATTTTAAAAAGGTATATTCAATTTTTCAATAAAATTCTGCAGTGCCAGGAAACCGCGTGAAAAATTTCAAAATTTTCGCCTGCGGCGCATTTTCTTTCTCCCTTCACCGGCAGTTTATCCCTCGTTCGAAACTTTTTTCTAAATTCACCCTTGCTGCCCCCCCTGATTTTGATTCTGGCGGAGTCCATGGTTACGCTATTGTACGTTTAGTGACTTAAAATAACCTGATGTGTCATGTCTAGACGTTACGCTATCGTTATTGTATGTCTTTCAATTATTATTTTCTCATTTCCTGGAAAAAAATACATTATCACCGCATGTACATGAATTTATAGACTAAAAATTTAAAATAAGATTTTAAATTTTAGATTTTAAATTAAATAAGATTTATCTCGTATGTAGTGTTAGTAATATATTATATATAATGTTTTTATTTTATAATATTTTTAGTATCTGAAGATGGTTTACAGTTTAATAAACCGAGACGGCATAAAACGCTAAAAAGGCCAGAAATGAAAAGAATCCTATAATTACATCTACATGTGCAATGAATATTTGACAAGAGTTCCAAGAATAAAACTTTAGTATTTATATCAGACGAAATATGTTTCCAACTTGGTGCTAAACGTTTAGAGATTTCATCCAGTCTCTAGAGACCGTTCGGTTGTATTACAAATTTGAAAAATCTTTCCTAGCAGGTATGTAAAGTGATTGGTTTCTATGGAAAAAGTCGATTATTTACGAATGAGAAAATAACTCCATTAAAGTTTACTGATATGTCTAGTTCTAGTGGTAAATAACTGTCCAGATAAAATGTGAGAGGTATTCATTATTCATATTTTCTGATGTTTTTAAGACAGCTATCCATTTTAGTTTAAAAACAATAACCGCTGTCATTCTTTGATAACTGCAATGTTCAGCGCCATAAGGATTGATTGCCACAGGAAACTAATGCCAATTAAAAAATATATCATATCAAATATTGTTGAGTGCTATAGGCCTTCCTTTTCTCACAAAACTAATGCCTTTTGAAAATATATCATATCAATAAAAAGGATGCAATATAAACAAGTTTGTGAACAAGATCCACCATTACCTTATATGTCACTCTATGTGTATGAGTTTGCACTTGACACTGAATTATCCATATACTTTGGTTGGCATTAATGAGTTCATTAGTATAAGTGACAGCCGCCCTATTAAGTCTCCCCAAAGGCTTAATACTCGGCTCAAGGTGAGTGTTTGCGATCAATGAGTTGTCTCCAGCAGCAAAGCCACTAGTTCCTTGGAGACCGCGATTTATTTGGGAGCCCTTTCATGGTAAGAGGGTCTAAGAGGAATAAAGCAATAACATATACAAATATACATACCTAGAGGGAAATTATACGGATGCAGTGTGTTGCTTCATTTGCTAATGGACTCTTGCTGAGCAATTTGCAACTAAGTGAACGACCGCCGCGCCGTGAGAAGAAAGTATAATATTATGAAATTTCACATCATATTTACTGATTTGTAATGTTGTTTAATTTCAACCACATAAGTAATAATGACATTACTGACTTTTTAAAATTTTGGATGTCACATTACTGTCTTCTACTTGCCGTCCCGACTTCCCTGCTCGATTTACCGTCCTGACTTCCCTGCTCGATTTCTCTGGCGTATGCAAGGATTAATCGTTGAATCTAATTTACGTAATGTAGAACTAATGAATGTTATAATAAAAGTGAAACAAAAATCTAGGTAGGTATGTATTTATTGAAAACTAATTCCTATTCATTTAATGCAAACAAAATCAAACCATTTTTATTTGTAATAATGTTTAATACTGACAAATATTTGTCAAAATTAATAACGAAATTGGTATTATTATAAGCATTGATAGAAATTTTAAGCCCTCCTTGATGCTGCTGGGAACTTCATCTTATACTCACAACTACTTCATTGGGAATAATATCAGCCGAGTTGATGTATTCAAAGATCTGGGTATTTATTTTGACAGCAAACTCACGTTTATTGAACATGTAAACCATATTGTTTCTAGTGCCTTTAAATCTTACGGCTTCATTTACCGTAATTGCCGGGACTTTTCCAATATAAGCACCTTCAAATTTCTGTTAACCTTCACATTCAAACCTTATTTTACTGTGTTGCTCCTAGATCAAATATTTTAAGAAAGTCCCCAATATCTCTGATATGTGAACTGTTCAATCGTATCGCTTCTGATTGTGATATTCACTGTGATAATTGGAAGAGTATATGTAACTGGGTAGCCCGGTTAGCTTAAGTATTATTAGGTACTTGTTTGATTTGTTGTAGTAAATTATATTTTGTTTGTTTGTTTTATTTTGTCATATATGCATATGCATATTTAGTTTGGCTAATAGATATTACGTCTCATGTATTGTATTGCTGTTTTGTATTATTTTACTTCTACTTATATTGTTATATTTTAATTATTACTTGTATTGCTTTTATTCCTGCAATTGGGTTTATTTCCTGTTGGAATAAATAAATATTATTAATATTATTATTATTAAAACATTTGCACCATTGTCAGCCAGTAACGTAGCGGTAGTACGTCTAAAGGCATACTCAGTAATGGTCTCTATTTTCAGGAGCTTGAAAAAGGAAGCCACTTTTTTCGGAAGAACCACTATTGAGTGACCCTAATACTTGATTGCATAGCATGGCAAGCTATGCAATTGGTCTCCACTGCACAAAAATCTTTGGTTTCGAATAGATTTATGAAAATCAATATATTTTTTAACCATCTTGACCCAATGGCTCTGGCGGCACTGTAATTATAAAAGATAGTCTAGGTACTTCTATAAGTTTTCGTATCCGGAATTTCTATTATAATTTTTTCTTCCAGAATATTCATGTCAGTGACCTTGATGTAATATTGATGGCAATATATTCACGTTGGGTAGTTGCGCTAATAGGCAAATAAAACAGCAGAAAAAATTGTCGGTGTAGGTTGAATAGTAAAAATAGCTCGCAACTATCTCTCAGCGCATATAATGATAATCCACTTTATTATTTACCCAGAACGTGATTAACGTTGGGTTGGGAAAATGCAAATTATATACATATTCGTAGCAAATTAGTGTAGGTACTGTATCAGATATTCCAATTACTGTACTAACTATGACTAACAAAATACTGCCATTAGTATCATAATATTTTTTCATAATTTAAAATTAGATTATGTTTTTGAATAGCCATAAAATGGAAGTGGACATAATTTACGCTTCACTTCAAATTAATATAGTTAATGCTGCCATTCCCTGTGAATCGTATTAAGATCCCTATTCCCTAAAAGGTGTATTCGGCTACAAGCCATTTTAAATTGGCGCTAATGATGAAACTGACAAGGAAAAGTGTTCAAAATTATAAAACATAATGCGATTTAACTCGATCCACTAATTTTATGCGATGTATATTCAAAACGCAATTATCCCTCTTTCAGAAAGTACTTCAATCGGATTGCAGAAAGCGAAATAAGTAGTTCTTTCAAACGCGCCAACGTGAAGTATCGGGTGATCCAAAAAGAATTAAATTTTATTGTATCCTACAACTTTTTTTTCCTTTTCAATTTTTCCACAGGTTTTGGAGCTTCTTTGGCCTATTTTTAAGCTTCCTGCTATATTATTCTCAATAGAAACTTATATTACGGTCATATATTATGTCAATGTGGAGGTACTGAAACTTGAGCACTTTTTAAGAACACCTGGAATTTAGTATAAATGTCGTGTTTACAGGTTATAAAAATCGATCAAAAACCTACAGCGCTGTACCAAAAAATGTGGAAGCATGTGTGTGTTTACTCGTATAGATGTTTCGATAGCAACTGATTTTTAAGAGCCGTTTCACAGAAGGTCCACAGAAGCGAACGCGCGCGATCGCCACCTAGCTCAGCGCCTGAGAGCGACTACAGTGGTGGCCAGTGGCCGATTGACTGATTCGAGTTTAGTTGATATCAACATGTGCATCCCCTGTTACTCGAAAGGGCGTCAAAATGACATTATATGAAGATCTGCGACAGGACGTAAAAATATTGTTTAAATATTTTCGTATGACGAAAAAATCATTCGATGAACTTTTAGAAAATGTCACAAGTTGTTAAAATAGAATAAAATTTCAAATTTATTCAGGTTCAAAATATTGGACAAAATTACAATAAAAAAGTAATATACGCAGGATGGATCACACCATAAGTAAATATGTGTTGTGCGATTCATTCTACAAAAACAAGTTTCCATTTTAACTATTTTATAAATACCAGAGAGATAAGATTGTTGTGGGGAATTATATATTAATCAAAAATAGGTATAGTTACTTAATTAATAGTACAAAGTATAGTTTTCAATTACACACGTCTTTAGTTCCCTTCTTAAAACTGACTTCTTAGAAATACATTTTATTCTGTTTGACAATATATTGAATAGTTTAGGGCCTAAATACGATATAAATCTTTGCGTGCGACTTTTTTTACAACGGGGAATATGTGTAATAATACTTGCTATAGATCGAGTATTGTGGAAATGTGAAACATGAGGAACATTAGTATTAAGTATCCGCAGCAAACAGTGATATACATATAATTCTCTCAGATTAAATTGATTAGCTTCCTGTACAAAGTTGCAGTGCAATAAAATCTATTTTATAAATAATTTTTAATATACTATTTTGAATAACATTTAGACTATGTTTCATATCGATTCATATCGATGTTTCATACATACTACCCCATACAGTTATACAATATCTTAAAATTGAGACAGCCAATGCCTCATAAACAATAAAAATATGTTTCTTATCTAAAATATCTCTCAACTGGTAAAATATATAACAAGTTTTCTTAATTTTTAACAGTATATTCAATGTATTCAGCCCATTGTAAACACTGATACAGAGCCTTATAGTCAAATACTTTGAAGAATTTACTTTTTGAATAGTAGAACATGAACAATTTAAAACATTTATACATCAGTATTTATGCATTTTGATATTATCAATATAGGGTTGGTCAGTTAACAATGATGTAAATGAAATGAACTTAATGAAATGAATGAACTTTTATCCGCATTATGACTAAGGATACCACAATCTAGCAAGTCAAAAAAATACTTTAAGTTCTATTTCAGCTATGTGATATACTTCAGGCCAATAATTGTCACCAGTAAATAATATAGCTGTATCATCTGCATATAAGATTACTGAGGCAGTGGTGTTGGTAATGTGGAGATATTATTTATATTAACTGAAAACAAAATAGGACCCAATACCGTCCCCTGAGGTACGCACATGTTAATCGATAACATATAATATATATATATATATATATATATATATATATATATATATATATATATATATATATATATATATATATATATATATATATATATATATATATATATATATATATATATATATATATATATATATACATACTGCTGTTCAAAATTATCGCAGCACGTTAATATTTGCTAAAATTTGAGGTCTCATAACTTTTTTACTTTTAGTCCAATTTTGATATTATTTTAGAATACTGTAGATAAAACGACTAATTTCAACTTACATATCCAGTCTTTTGTTAACTGAGGACGGTTTAGTTATTATACAGGGCTAACTAAGAAGTTGTTATATAACCCTAATTTTAAAACACTCGGTGGAATAATTTCGTAACCAAATTCTTTAAGAATACTAATTTTTGTTAAAAACCATTCCTTTCCTACATTTTGTTTTTTGGTCCATGTCTTTAGATAAATTGGTTAATTTTTAAGAACAAAATGAATTTGTCACCAACAGTTTACTGTTAATTTACTCTGCTGTTACAAGTGATATGTAAAACGTAGGCGGCGTATGTCAACCAAAAAACAATAATTGGGTGTATGCAATCTCATTTTGACACATTTTTAAAAACAATACGGTGTTGAGGAATATTCAGCAATTTAAAATAATGAATCGTGTGAGACATTTGACAGCATTGGAATGTGTAAGAGCGCAAACTTTGGTTGAAGAGGGTAGAAGTATGCGATATGTCTCTCGAATTCTGGGTGTTAACCATTCGACAATAAGTCGAATGTTAGAACGTCACAGGGCAACTGGTTCTCACTCCAGGAGACATGGGCAGGGTAGAAAAAGGGCGACGAATGTTAGGGATGACCAGTTTCTCCGCCAAAATGCTTTAAGAAATCGGACAGTAACAAGTTCGCAATTGAAGAGTGAACTTGAGATGGTTAGAAATGTTCAAGTTTCTGCTCGTACTGTAAGGAGAAGACTACGGGAAGCAGGTTTGATCAGTAGAAGGCCCATAAAGGCAGCAGAACTTACCAGGGCTCAGAAGGTAGCTCGATTACGATTTGCACGAGCACATGAAAATTGGACTATCGATGACTGGAGAAAAGTCCGATTCTCCGATGAAACAAGAATAAGCCTAAAATTTTGTGATGGGCGGCAACGTGTGTATATAAGACAAGGGGAAAGGGAAGCTGCCTTCAATTTCGTTCTAAACGAACCCTTTGGTCGTGGCTCCAAAATGTTTTGGGCGGGTATTTCTTTCGATGGCCGTACGGAGTTAGTCCCTATTCGTTCAAGGGCAATGAATGCGGAATACTACGTAGAGAACATTCTCGAGGAGCATGTAATGCCCTATGCTCCGTTTATTGGTCCTGATTTCATATTCATGCACGATAATGCAAGACCACATGTAGCAAGAATTTGTGTTGAGTACTTGAATGAAGTCCATATTGATGTTATGAACTGGCCAGCACGAAGCCCGGATTTAAATCCCATCGAACACCTATGGGACATCATTAAGAGAGCAGTGAGATGACGTCTACCAGCCCCACAGAACCTGCAACAGCTGGAACAGGTTACTCTTCATGAGTGGGATAATATTCCTCAACCCGTCATTCAGAACCTCATTAGAAGTATGCCACGGCGGATTCATGCTGTAATCCGAGCTAGAGGTGGCAACACAACCTACTAGGGATCAGCTCACATAATTTTATTTTTTTGTTTTCCTTTGTTTTCTTGTTAATTAAAAAATGTTTTTTCTCACCCTGAAAGTTTTTTCAATTGATTTCTGTATGGTGCGATAATTTTGAACCCAATGCATCTAAAGACATGGACCAAAAAACAAAATATAGGAAAGGAATTGTTCTTAACAAAAATAGGTATTTTTAAAGAATTTGATTACGAAATTATTCCACAGGGTGTTTTAAAATTAGGGTTATATAACAAACTTTTAGTTAGCCCTGTATAATATCTATAGTCATAACTGCTATCTGAATGAAGTTAAATGATCTCCATGTATCGGGTTTGTTGTGATAATTGAAAGTAGTTAATTTAGATTACACTTCCGACTTCTTCAGATGGGTACGAATTATTTCGAACAAACTATTTGTAGCTAAACTGGCCGAATTTGATTAATGGAAACAGCAGCTATTAACTTGGGTCTTTTGTTATGAGGTGTGTACGGTACAACAAAGGCCCATCAATCATTTGAATTAGAATAAGCTATATTGTTCTAAGGGCGCATATCCGTAGCATTGCAATTTAACCTAACAGCAGCGTTCCCCGGGTGATATCAGGGAGAATTCTCCGGCGGAGTAGTAATGTTGGAGACAAGATTTGTTGATTCCAATATTCCTCTTAGTACGAGTGATTTATTACGTTACAGATGACATTCATGCTCCTGTAACATTCTACTTTAGAATATGGAACAATGTTTTCTCTTTGAATATTCATCTCCTTGAATTCAGTCATAACAAATTTAATGGTTGGTCAGTTTGTATAATATGTCGAGGATTCATTTTTATAAATTTCATTTTCGTGAATAATATAATTAATTAAATTAGTTTTGCTGCATATTCGAATTCTCTATTAACTTAAGAGTATTTCAGTGTAGCCCTAATTTGGATAGTGGATAGCTGGATAAATTCACAATTTAAATGATTAATTTTTGTAGGTCCTCCTCGATTATCAATGATTTCAGTTAGTATAAAGAGAGAAATGTAATTTTAATAATATTTGTCTTGCGAGCGAAATATATTATCAGAACTTACTAATATTTATTAACTTGCAAGAGCAACAGCTATTTCTAAATATACCTGTGTAACCATTTGTAAACTCCAAGCCTATCAATTAAGAAACTTAAAAAAATCGGGCCTGCATTACTCTCTGTCCTTTAAAATATTTTTGACCAAACCGACAAAACCGACTTTAAACAAATCTATTCTAAAAAACTACACTAAAAATTAAAAAATATTTACGTTATTAATTCTTGCTTAGAATACAACCAATTTATTAATTAGGCCAATAATATACAATTATTGTTACTTTTGGAGTCGACTCCAGCCAAGGTTAACCAAGGTTGCCAATATAATCTAAGAGAATTACTGTGGGCATCTGTAAAGGTTATTATGATCGACATGATGGTGAAGTTGGTTACAGAGACAAACAAGTTTTAGAGATGTGGCAGAAGGCCTTGGATCAAATTTACTGCAGATATTTGGGAAAATTGTGTTAGAACAAAAATTGGGAACGTGAAGTACGTTACGATGAGGTTGAACCATTAATTATTAATTTTAGTTCAAGATGTGAAGATGATTATAATGACGACGACGATGATGATGATGATGATGAAATTTAATGATTATCATATATTTTACCTTTCTAATACTTCTATTAAATAGTTGTTTTATTAAATACACGTTTTTACCTTAATTTGCAGTCATTTAAAAATTATTAAATCGGTTTTGACATCACAATAAACGATGTCTATATTTTACAATAGATGCGGTTTCCCCGAGAGCAGGTTCTTCATTCATTTTTTCATTTTTTTTCTACGAACACTGTCACGATTCTGCTCTAGCTTTACATTTATGCGTTCGGTGCTCTAACGATTGCTCTCTATATTCAATGAAACATCTCAATACCGTGAAATTGCATCCGCTTTTTTTTTTGTGCCGCTTTCCTAAGAAATAAGGATGCAATTTTTGTAAAATATCGATGTTTATTACATCATTTGCTACATCAAAATATAAACATATAGGAGGTAGAATAAAAATAAGGTTAATGTACTTAATTGAAGTACTTGGTGTTGACTGTGTCGACGATAGAATTAAGTTACTCATCGATGGAAAAGGAAAACGTAGATGTTAACCGATAACACCGAAAAAATAAATTCGATCTGTAAATATCGAAACCCTAAAAAACTGTTGAGAACTACTGTATTATAGCACATTAATTTTATTCATTGGATTTTATACGTCCTATACGCCAAGATAGCTGAAAAACAGATAAGAATTACTTGAAATGTTCGTACTGCTAGTGGTAAAACAATGACGTTTACGTCGCGAGAATTAACTTCGTATTATAGGTATCACACACCTACAAACTTGTTAGTGCGTGGGATATTGATAAAAATTACTCGACAAGTTACGTGGGGCGCATTTAAAATTTTTTAAAAATTTTTAGTATTTGTATTTGTCTATTTGGTATTTGTCTTTTAACCACATTTTCATGTGTTAATAAATATTTTTGCTCTCGACCATTTGAAAATAACCCAATAATAATTTCCAAAGTGATGTATAATAGATCCATTATACCATAGTGTGGTAATCAATACTAAGGTATAATGTTATTATTATAAGAGCTGATACCCTTTACACATAAATTGCAAGGTAGCTATATGCATTTTAAAATTGAATTTATTTTTTGTGATTTTTTTTACTAAAAACACATTAAGAACTAAAAAACAACTCGTTCATAGCAGAAAAAACGTATAATAGTCGGGGACGAATCATAGTAATCAACTTGCAATTAATGGTCATTATTAACTCAGGCGATTTTCACCACTCGCCTTCGACTTGTGATGTAAACGTCAACCTGCATTAATAAATTGCTTATTGAATAATATTCTATTTTTATATAGTTTTCCATCTACAATTTATTCAATTTGTTGACTGTGCGTCATTGTTTTGCAAGTTACTTTATAATCCAATACCTCTATACATCAAACCTTCCACCAAATCTGGTACATATGATTTTTCGGTGAATTATGTATTATGTTAGCCCAATGAGTATATCAAGATTTCGATCTCGAAAGCCGAACGCAATTTTGCCAAAAACCCAGAAAGCAGGGAAAATATTAACCTTCTTTTAGTCTTTGCGTAGATTTCCACGTACATTTCCACGTACATTTTTGAAAAGAAATGGAAAGTTGTTATCTAAAGTAGTCCTTCGCGGTCAAAATTGATAAAAATTGAAAGGAGGAAAAATTTGGATATTCACTGAGCTAATATTACAAACAATTTTACAAAGAAACCAGAATTGACAGATTTGATGTAAGGTTTCCCCCCTTTCATGTGACAATGTTACTTGACTATTAGCGCTGAAATGCAATTTTTTTATTTCTTAATTTAGAAAACGGCAAATTGAAATTTAGCGGGGGGGGGTCAGAATTTAAAGCTCTTTTAATGAGACTGAGCTTTAATGACTCAGGGTGCCCCTTTATTTAAAGATGTATTTTCTTTTTGTTGCAGATATATAGCAGTAACCCAACCAATCAAATACGCTAAACATAAGAACACTAGGAGAGTTTGGTTGACAATAGCGTTGGTTTGGATGATATCAGCCGCCATCGGATCTCCTATCGTGCTGGGACTGAACAACACCCCCGATCGGGTGGCGGATGCGTGTCTGTTTTACAACAGCGACTTCATCATCTACTCAAGCCTTTCATCTTTTTACATTCCATGCATCATCATGGTATTTTTGTATTATAACATATTTAAGGTAAGGCTCTAGGTAAACTCTTGTTATTCAGATAGTATTCGCTATATGCAGCTGCTGGGTGGGGAGTCGGTAAACACTATCATGCGCGTCCAGTGGTAAAGGCTTGAACTTTAATGATCACGTCTGATATGCAATATCATTGTTGTAACATAATGTTGTATTATTAGTTGTAAAAATACTTTAAAAAATATCCCGTATCAATGATGTTGCTTCCCAAAATATTGGCACATCCGTGAATAGCCTTCATAATACCGCACCAGCCATGGCTGCAAACGGCTAGCCCCGTGTACCGAGGATTCCTATCCAGTACGATATTTTTTTCTGTAATAATAAACTTACTACGTAATACTTACTGATATTTTCGCAAAAAATATATATAAAAATAGTGAGGATATGCCTACCTAAATAGGTTGACTAAACAGCGGGAGTAACTAGGTGGATATATATAGACACTTTGTCAAACGTTAGCTGAGGGTTCGTAATAATTTTATATCCTTAACCGTACACACTAGCAATATCAAGTCAATCAAACAGGGTATGTCCCCTTTTAAACTAAACTTAAAACTAGGCTTATCTGTCATATGCAACGAGTCTTCTAATAAGGTGAATCACTCCTGTAACTCTTCGCAGGTACAGGGGTCGATATTTCCGCAAGGTGGTCCTAAAGGTGGTTCCAAAGGTGGTTCCAAAAAAGGCGATGTAAAAGGTGGTGTGACTTTCACTCGCCGAAAGACAAGAAAGAAAGCCCTGTAACACAGACTAAGTAGTTGAAAAACGGCTTCGACAAGCCGAAAAGCTTAGCTGTGTCCCTCAATGAATTCTAGGGAGTTCAGCGCAACGCAGGCTATAGAGAACAAAAAGTAGGCAAAATAAAATATGAACACGCGGTTTCAAGAAAACAAAATGTCTTACCTCAATGTGTTGATTAAAGTTATTTGATCCCACTAATGTGGTATGTGAAGATTCATCCATAATCTCAACACATGAACAATGACTTCCCTGTATTATTCCATTATATCGGAACGTACATAATACGTTATTTAACCAAGAAAATCACTTAAACTCTTAACACATTGAAAAATGAGTGTGCCATTCACGCGTCTAGCTAAAAAGAAAGCGACGAGACCAACGCCCCAGGAAATATCAGGGTCGGCATAGATCTGCCGACCCAGCCCAGCGTTACAGAACTATCAATCTTCAGCTCACAAAACAATAAGTCGACACAGACATGTACTAAGGTATTTGTGGTAAATCTATGACAATATGTGCTGTGGCAATATCGATGATGTAATCGACTAATGAATGTAATATGCTGACCTGAATTTCTATACACATGCTAAAGGAAACGCGTAGCCACTGCTTAAAAATCAATTTATCCGTCAAATATACCAACAATAATTTTCTGAATCTTAAATTGTTAATTCCTAAAAGTCGACGTAACAATATGTGTGTGTATATATATATATATATATATATATATATATATATATATATATATATATATATATATACCCCATGTACATACTTCTTACTTCTTAACGCTGGAATATTACAATTTCAATACTTGTTCCAAGCATGGAATATTGGCTTAATACTTTAGACGAAATCAATCAATTCCAGCATAACTAATCGATTCTTCTTTTCAGGCGCTAAGGAATAGGGCAATGCAATTGAGGCTTAATCGGAAACCATTAGCGTACGAAATAAAGCCGGGATCAGTGATAGAAAACGTGGCTAATACGCGTAGGCTGGCGGAAACGACGCTGGGACCGACGCCTATTGAAGAACAGGCCACCAACACCGGCTCAGGCTCGGGAGACGAGGACGATGACGTCGGCGATGCCGAGTGCCACGTTATTTCGAACGATAAAAGCACTGAGTTCATATTAGCGACAGTAGTAGAAGAAGCCGCGTAAGTACATTATTTTACTGAACGTAGAAATTAGTTTACCTTATTGGAAGAATTAAAGTGCATTTTTCTAAAATATACACAAATTGCAATAAACTGGCGCAGAAACCCTATTTTGATCTAACTCGGAAAATGTAGACGTGATTTAACGATATTGGCGTCTGTAGTGAACTACACCCGAAGTTGTTGTAAACAAGTTGTCTGTGCCGGTGCCGATGCCATTGGATTGGCTAGAAAACTGTCTAGCTTCATCCAATTGCGTTTTAACACACAAACACTTAATTTAAAGATCTAACAATTTACATAACCACTTATAACATTATTATAACCTATTGAACATTAATTCCGAGTTTCAACTACTTTTTTTTTTAGAAATTTTATCTTAAAAGTGTTTGGGAAATATATACACACGGGAGCACACGTATTACGTGGTTAACACCTCGAATGCTTTTTTCTAACTCTCTAACTATACTTATTCACAACTTAAATGTCTTTTTGGGAAAATATATATACGGGACCACGCGTAATGTGTGGTAGGCACGGTGGACTAAATTTCGTAACTAAAATGGCTCGTTTTTGTAACCAGGGAAGTTCTCTTACATAAAACAAAAGTACTTCCTTGGTTACATGTATGTACATGTACTTCCTTGGTTACATGTATTTACGGGATCTTTCTATATTCTGAGAACCAATCAGCTTGTCTTATTATTTTCACGTTTCATGTTTCACTTTGCATTACTATTTTAAATACATCACATATCAAATCTATTTACCTTTAGTATTTATGTAGGTACTGCTTATTCCTTCTTTTGACGTTTAAAACTATGTTTTAGTAGTCCGCGTACCTTCGACGTTTCTATTCTGTTTCGAGATTGAAATTGTAGTCCCTGCTTTTTACATATACTCTAATATATATCTATTGATTTAGACAGAATTTAATAGTTTTTTATATTGCATAATTCATAATATGATATGTCTAACTCTAAATACTGTATTACTCTTAACTGATTTTTCTGGCTATTATTTATTACGTTATTAATAAAAAACTGCTTAGGTCTTTACTAGTCATGTTTGTTTTGAAGAAATCTTGGGTTTGTAGGAAATAATGTTCACGATAAATTAAAGTGATAAGAAGATTGCAAATACAGAAGCAGTAAGTTAAATGCTTGTTAGTTCGTAGTTAACCATTAATATCAAGAAAAGTGATATGTTTTTGTGCGTGGTAACAAAAAGGATTAACATAATTTTAAAGGTAATAAACAATTTCAAACTTTGCTAGTTTTACGAAACATTGTGTCAGAGGAGTTGGTCCCATGTAATAGCTATAAGTTACGTAGGTTTGTCGTAGGGTAGAAATAAGGTTTCAAAATTTGTTTATTTTATTATCCATATATGACAATAACGTAGTCATATCCAATCAACTTTGATATACTTACAGGATACCTACACTATTTCTTCCCTATTGATTCCTTCTCTGTGTTATGGGCGCCAGTTCTATAAACACATTTGAGACATGGGGACTCTTTAGTCCTAGAGGGGGTCTAATTAGGGCTATGGTAAATTTCTTTGCAAGATTATATTTAAAATGAAGTTACCTATATATATATATATATATATATATATATATATATATATATATATATATATATATATATATATATATATATATATATATATAATATGCGCAAGACCAAACGGAAATATTCCGATACTAATTGATGCAAAATTCGTTAGCAGCACCGAGGCAGATTCGCTCATTCAAACTTGTTTGTCTGGTAATGAATCAATTAAAAATTTCGTTTGTGCTGCCATACACCGGAAAATGATGTTGATTGCACGGACTGTTGGTTATAATGCAATGATTTTCCCTGCAATAATTGCGAGAGTTAATACAGGCTTCGCTTTTATCAAGTTTCAAGGAAAAATAACCTGGAATTATATTTTGAACGTTATGATTTATTCATATGAGCTGAATAACTAAGTTTTGAAACTTGAATGATTTAGAAAAAAATGTCAAATTTGATACATATTACAAGTTGTATTCATTTAATTATCATTATTGTTTATATTCATTATTTTCTTTTTATTGTATTTTTGATTTTTTCAGAATTCAGCGATCTGAGCCTATGTATGATGAGGTGTAAGTTAATAACCCTGTAGAGTCCTGATAGCTAAATATATACCTATAAAAATAAAGAAAAGGCATGCTAGTTACGTCCTACACGAAACACCCTTGTGCTTTCAGATAAATGTGGCACCCCCATTCGTCTAGTTTTCCATTTTAAGACCGGTAGTAACAGTTACCTTACTACCCATGGTTCATAATGTTTCCTTGTGAACTCAATAAAATTTAGTGTTTTTATTTGGTGCTCGTATAAGGGAATTTACCGCAACTTACTCTTCATTTACTTGTGTAGATGTGTGTACAAGCAAATGTTCTTGTTAAATTCAGTTAATGGTATGGCATGCCCCAAACACCTCTTTAACTCTTACCCTTTTCTTAAATGAGGTAAAGTTGATCACTTGCAACAACAAAATAGGCCTGAGTTAAGTTTCTAAAGATTCTGTCTATTGGCGACATAATATTTACATACCAAATTCCGAATTTAGTGAATGTCAACATTCACCGGTGAAGATCGACAAATACCAAATGCCTTGGTGAAAGACCGAACGTTTATTAGTTTGATTATACATTCGAACTTTCACCTTTCAGGATTAGGACTCGTTACTTAGGACTAGTTACTTTTGCATATCTTTTAACATAATTATAATTATTATTGCGGTATAGTTAGTTATTTTCATGTAGGTATAAAAATACTGCTACAATGTAACTTGTTACGGACATAGTTGACAATATAGTTGACAATATAGTGGACAATAAAAATGCACATGTTTTGTACCCTATTTTATTGTCGTATGTATCCATCCAGCTGCGTCTATTGCTAGGTTAAATAATTTGGCAATTACAAACTTTAAAATAAATACAATAAAAAGTAAATGAAATGTAATAAAATCAATCCGTAATAGAAAATGTGCGGAAAGAAGCCTCTGTTAGAAGCCTGTTAGAAGCCTTATGTTAACACTTTTGAAGAAAATTTGGGTAGTGACCATATTGATGACCATATTTCAGATGGAAGCGACGAGGATAACCAAAATACCGTTGGAGTTAAGCTGGAACCTAGCACGTCTTCATCTCAAGCATTGACTGATCCGCAACCTAGCACGTCTTCATCTCAAGTACTGGGTGAACAACAAAAGCTAATTTCTTCAGAGTAGCCGCAAAAGAGGATCTTCTACGTCAAGCAACAAAAATGTTATCGTCAAAAAAAACGTTTCAAAAAAAAAGTCAAAAAAAAGTTTCCTCGGGCACAAATTGGTGGTACTCTAAGAATTCAAGTCCCTGATGTCGACCGTGGTCGTACAGACCGTCGAAATGTATTAGCGGTTGTTGTTGGAATAGAGGCTTCAGGCTTTTAGCAAACAAAAATGGTACCTTGAGCTTTTACCCGTAATTAGTTCGTAATTTGTAAAGAAAAGTTACTTTCCATAGATGAGGTTTCGATTTAATAAATGTCGCTAAGAGAAGCAGCTTGTGCTAATTCAAAAAGTGGAGGGCAAGGCTATACACGTTGCAATTGCAAAAGGAAGTGTTCGACGGCTTAATGCAGCTGTAAAAGGTAAAAGCAAAGGCCTTTTGTGCAATTTGAAGTGTCATGGTAGTTTAGGTTGTTGCAATAAATAAGAATGTCATACATTTTCTAGGTTTTTTATATTTCAGTATAAAAATTAAAATGTATGTGTATTGTAATGTAACCAACCCGGGTCGGTTAAACATAATAATCAGAGAAACACATGGCCGAGGTTCGTGATCGTCAAAAGGAAAAATACCTACCCTACGTTGTATTTAATTTAAATTAACTCTGTCCGAGATGCACTGGTCACTAACGAAAAGCGGGAGTTTTGCGATGAAAAAGAAAAGACTAAGCATTTTAATACACCTACTGATTTCTTTAAACAGGTATTCAATTTATGAACAATATAAAATAAGTTCATGCCGTACTGTGCCTTGAATTCACGAGGGGAATGAGCACGGCAGAGAAACCCTCGATCTCTATTCAAAAGAATCGCAATAATGCTGTTGGACATTTAGGTGAAAGTAAAATTAAAACTTACAAGGGTTCCCATACTTGTGTTTTAACCTAAAATCATTCTCAAGATACAAAACTGAAGAGTTTGTTGTTAGTTAGCCGACTTTCGTCAGAAGGTACTGAGGTCACATACGGGAGGCAACTCAGCTAGTAGTTGTAAGGTTTTGGTGCAAAAACGAAGGTCCCATACAGGAGGCAACTAGCTTGTTCGTCCAGGCACAAGAAAAAGGGGTTAATAAATTCAACAAGGCACAAACATTCATCATCTCATACAATAAGCGGCAATTAAGTAACGGTTATAAGCAAAACCCACAAGTATGAACCTACTCGTAGTCATGAATGGAACAAAAAGGTCAACAATATTACTTAGATCGAACTGAATAAAACAACATAAAATAATCTTAAAACAGAATGAGCTGAACACACTAAATAAACAAGTAAAATGTGCATAGTTTATGTATAACGTATCATAGTTATTCATAGTTCAAAAACTAAATATAAGTGGACAATTTTAATAAAATGATGGCATAAATTCTCGAGATAATAAATTTAATAATAAACATTACAAATTAAGTATATTTACTAACCTGGGAAATTTTACGCCAAACACTAGTCACACACCAGAGTTCCACTACCTGCTTCTATTACGCAATCTCTCGTCTCAACTATATCCCGACTTTAAACCACCCCGCACCACGTCTTTCCTAGTGCGTGCTTATACCCTAACCACTTGCTATTTAAAAATCGGTATCTCGTCTTTAAACAAAACAGGCCACGACATCGCAGTTTTCTTAACTAAATAGGGGATAGGGTCCATTTCAGTATGTTTATTATATTGACATTATTTTAGTTGTGCTTCGTGATTTGCAATGTTCTACTGTTTGTTTTAAGTTCAACAATATACTTAAGTTTATTGTAAAACCTTTGCCATGTCGTTTTAATAAATAAATATTACCTATAGTTTCATTTTTGTTTGCCTTTATTAAAAAAATGTTTCTTTCCAACATACACCATGAGTACATGCTAAATGTCGACATTCACCGGTGTAAGTTAGAAATAATAATATTTCACCGATATTGCGGATATACGCCAAGCAACTTAGAGAATGTCGACGTTCACTGGTGTATTTCGACATTCACCGGATTTCGGTGTTTCACAGAAACAGTAATTTCCTGACATAATCGTACCGCTAATGCTAGAACAACGAAGTTTGCGTCGCTAGTTATAGGCCAGTCATTGGGTATTTTTTGCGTACAAATGGTCGCAGAGATTTGAAAATCGGCACCGCCATCTTGAAAAAATCAGTTTTTGGCTTGTAACTCGGTTCCTGTAGATATTAGAAAAAAAGTATAGAATAAAAAATTGAAGGTGATAACATTCTCTACAAAATTGTTTCTATACATTTTTTTGTCAAAACAATACTTTCCCAGTTACAGGGCTGAACACTAGAATGAATTTTTTAAATATCGTATAAACTGCATTTACATATTTACATGTTACTTTTTACATATTTTGCATAAAGTACCGCACCTAAAGTTATTTAGTGCAGTAAAATAAGACAGGACATAAGTTATCAACTCCTTTCCATATCACTCGGGAGGTAGAGTTGAGCGGCGCTTTTTTTTTATTGTGGTATCCCCAGTAGGCCTAATCCACGCATCAAATTTAAATGCACATATTCTGACGTTTGGTACTTTGAGATGTTCCTTGTTCATTCTGTTCAGTACTAGATTCAGTATATGTCAAATATTCTGTCTCCTCCATTCAGGCGAATTAAGGTCATCATCAGTATCGTTTGTATCCTCAAAATCGGAATCAGCTCCTAAATCGGGAATGTTTTCACATGCTGTCCCATTACAATTCTTACACAACACTTGGCGTTTCAAACCTACTTTCCTGCATCCACACGCTCATGCACAGCCTTTTTTACATTTGCAGGATATCGACTTTAAAATTGTGTCTGGAGCAGCTTCTGACGTAGTCCTAACAGCGTCGAGCCCGTTTCCTGTTTTCTGTCAGCCGTATTGCTCAGGATCTTTCTCGTTGTCACACTACATTGCAACTTGATGGTAAGCTCGCAGACAGTACTGCCATGCAGCATCTCTTGTGGGTGGCAGGGACGCAAGATTAAATTTGTTATTACATACAGGCTTCGTGAAGTTCTTGTATCGGAGCGAATCGAGCGTGCCCATTTCGTACGATCCACCATACAGAGTCAATAAGAACGCATTGTATTGACATCTGCTTCAGGATGTTGGATGTATCACAACCGCTAATAACGTGTAAAAACAAAATGTTCTTCGCAACATCTTCCTTGTAATTCAGGCTCCGCGTCGATTATAGCGCTTCTGAAATTTTCCCTCTGGCTGGTTTTAGTAGAAAAATGTTCTCCCGGTCTCTTGCCTTCGCAGTTAATATAACTAATAGATCTATATCGTCTCCGACAACGAAAACAATCGTAAAAGACGACGACATGTCGATGGCTGTTTGAACAATGAGCACATCCGCATCTTCTATTGCCTGCTTTGCTATGTAATTATGTTCGTTGAACCTCGCAATTAACATGGAAATTAAATTTCTTTTGTTATTATCGCTTGATAATAATTTTTCCTGTGAAACAGGTGGGATCATCGCTTCATCATCATCATCTATATCCCCACTTAGATGAAATCATGAAAAATGACTCAAATGTCACGTGTATAGCACTCTTAACCTTCCGTTACACGCGCGCGGACTCTCAGTCCTCTTGAATTGAAATATTGCCGCCATATCAAAACGCGCCGTTTCCGCAAGCCATTGTTCTAGGTACCTCTCGAGCATGAGCTAACATGAATCAGTCTGCTTTGTGCCTTTGAAACGTGGACGCGTTACAGAGTAGCTAGTGATTGCGGACCGTAAGTCCCGCGCGTGTAAATACGTTATAAAAAGTGATATCAACAATTTGTATTTTTTATCCCATTACGAACAACAAAAGGTAAGATATTTAGTATTTTTTTTATAAGTTGTCAGGTCATTAGGAGGGAAGGTTAGATGATAGAATTTTGCGTTTTTTGCAGGATGTCTTATGAAAGAGAGCAGGAATATCTACAAAAGTTACTGGACGAAACAATGTTGGAGGATGATGAAGTAGAAATTGAATACGATGACGAGGAAGATGATTTAGAGGAAGATCATTTGGAAGAAAGACCGGACAATTCAGATTCAGAGCAGGACATTTCGGACACTGAAGTAGAACCATCAGAGCTACCATTAGATGGTCCCCTTTTTATAGGAAGGATAAAACTACCAAGTGGAGAAAACACCAACCGCCAAAAAATGTTAGGACAAGGGCTGAAAATTTAATAAAACACTTACCCGGGCCAAAAGTTTCTACCAAGAACTTGACAGATCCACTTGATATCTGGAAATTCTTTTTTACCGATAAAATTTTGAATACCATTATAGAACATACAAACGAACGTATTCGTGTAACCGCAGTAAATTATACCCGAGAAAGAGACGCTTCTCCTACAAGTGTATCTGAGATTCAAGCATTATTTGGATTACTCTATATGTCTGGAGTTCTCAAATCTAGTCGGTTGCATGTGAGAGAGTTGTTTAGTACTCATGCCACTGGGGTGGAGATATTTCGTTTGGTGATGTCGGTAAACAGGTTTCAATTTCTTCTGAGACATCTGAGATTTGATGATATTCAAACACGGGACGAGCGGAAAACAATTGATAAATTGGCTCCTATTAGGGAAGTATTTAATGAGCTTGTCAAAAACTGCAAAGCTGCGTACACACCTTTCCATTACGTTACGATTGATGAAAAGTTGGAGGTCTTTCGAGGACGCTGTGGATTCAGGCAATATATTCCCAGCAAGCCAAACAAGTATGGGATACAGATCTATGCCCTAGTGGACGCCAAGTGTTATTATGTGTGTAATCTAGAAGTTTATGTCGGAAAACAGCCAGACGGTCCTTATACCCTTAACAATGCCCCAAGTGCTGTAGTTGAGAGACTCTGTGATTTTATAAATGGTTCTGGACGAAATATTACCACCGACAACTGGTTTACTAGTATACCGTTATTAGAGTCGCTTCGCTCTAAGAAACTAACGTTGCTGGGTACCATCCGCAAGAATAAAAGAGAGTTACCTGCCGAATTTTCTCAGCCAGCTAAATCACGACCAGTTCAATCTAGTATGTTGCTTTTCGTGAAAATGTAACGTTAGTCTCCTACAAACCCAAACCTAACAAAAATGTATTATTAGTATCAAGCCTACACTATGACGACAATATTGATCCGACAACAGGAAAACCAGAAATGATTACAGACTATAATATGACTAAGGGTGGCGTCGACACAGTTGACAAACTTTGCGCAGCATATGATTGTGCAAGAAATACCCGAAGATGGCCAATGGTCGTATTATATTCTTTGCTGAATATTGCTGGCATTAATACGATGGTCATTCACAAATGTAACAGCCCCAATAAAATGAGGAGAAGAGAGTTTTTGCGGAATCTGTCTTTACAGTTAGTAGACAATCATTTACGTCAAAGGGCTCAACTCACTTGCTTGCCAAGACATCTAGCGTCAAGAATTAGAGAATTAGTTGGATGTGAGGAACCAAAACAACATCTAGTTGCAGCAAAAGAAAATAATGTTCCTAGAAGAGGCCGTTGCAGTTTTTGTGACCGAAAAAAAAATCGACCTACGAAATACTCTTGCATAAAGTGTGGAAAATATATGTGTCTGGAACACTGTACTTTTATATGCTCAGAATGTATTCAAAATGGTACTGATGAATAAAAATGTTCAATAATACATGTTTTTTATTGATTATCCAGATATCAGATTTTATTGGCAAAAAAACTTGCATTTCTCAAATGGCGGACTCATAGTCCGGCGCGTGTACTCTTGTTAAAAGTACGCACGCGTGTAACGGAAGGTTAAGTGCAATACCCGGCTGAAAGCACTAACGTACTTCTAAATCCATGTACTAAACTACTTAATTGAACAAAATACATCTAGAAAATATGCTACCTTTCAAAACATGAAGAAAAACACTTACTTTTATTAACAAAAATAACACATTTTTCTAATAAGTAATGCGCGACCACAGCTTTTAATTAAGTTTCAGGCGCTCAAATGCAATGTTTCTAAAGTGATACATACTTGATAAAACTTAGGTTTTACCAAATTTGAATTGTGCAAATGTGCCCTTGTCCAAATCAGGCATGCCCTGTCCTAAAATTTCTACCTTGGCTTTTAATAATGCTCAAACATCCATATCGAATATATCTCGGAAACATTATAGAATAAACTATTATGTATTCATACATGAATGATTTATAGCTAAACATGTTTTCATGTTAGAACTACATTTGTACAAATTAAGTAATAATATAATGATAAGTATCATTAGAGAAATCTTATCGCTAGAAACCATTATTTAAGCAAATTTGAATAAGCTAAACATAAATCTGTATCAAAATTGCGTGTTGATGTCGAGGGTAATAAATTATTCCCAAATAGGATTAACGATTATATATAATGAAAAGTTGTGTTTTTCATAAGATGGAAAAATGTACTTATTGCTTCACCACCGTTTCGGTGAAGCAATCACCTGATAACAAGTTGCATCACTTTGCGACATATTGTAGAAAAATAATAATAAATCGAAATTGCAGGCTAAAAAAATACCAACCGTATAGATTTACTGCATTTCATAGCCACGTAGATTATAATTATTTCTGAACGCTCGGTAGCAAAGTGTATTCCGTATTGCTTTATTATTATAAAGTTACTTGTTACTTGACTTAAATTTCAAGTCCAGTTCAACCAGTCAACCGTCCAGTCCAGTTGATTGTGGACTATTTAAGCTATTTTGGTTATTATTATATTTTACAAATTTTCGTATGTCAATACATATTTAGTATTAATAAGGGTTCTTATGTTAAATTGCGATTTTCTCGATAATATTTATTTATTTAATTATTTACATTAGAATAAAAAAATACAAATAAATACTATAGAATAACAATATAAAAATAGACAGGAATATACATCGGAAAACAAACAGATTATTAACAACAAAGTCTTTAATAATAATATAATAGGCCATATAATAATAGCGTGGTAGGGTAATTCTACATATGTATGTCCCTTAAAGAAGAAAGTGCAGGAAAAACATCACGAGCAGAATTTAAGATAGATGTTGCACGTATGTGTGTAACGGCGAATAATATTTAATATTCGTTCTTACTGCTCATAAATAACAAGTGTTTCATTGCATTGACTCTACTCTAGAAATATGGAAATTAAACATGCCTAGAATTGAGCTGCAGCCTATTCGATCCTGCATCAACCTATGTAAAAAAAACTCTAGTGCGAAATATTACGCTTACTCTCTAGGCTAGAAAAAATCTTTCAAGAAATCCTATATGTAGTATGCCAATAGCCGCATAGGTACTGTCCGCAACTCTGAATGCAGTAAATTTATTTAAAAAATTGAACCCTCTCTAGATTGTCAAAATATAGTGTGTAATTAGAATACCACACGAGGGAGGCATATTCTGCGATAGATCGAACTAAAGTGAATTCGCATCCAAGAGTCACCAACATAACAAATATACAAGGCATGCACGTGAACAGCAATATTTCCGGGACAGCACTAACGAATCTAAAATATAGATAATAAACAGAGCTATGATTTATTGGTAATATAATTAACATTAAATTAAACATTTACTCCCATCGGAGATCCATCATTGACATCTGGTGACTCTTGGTTATGAATGCACCACAGTGTTGTATATAACAATTTTCAATGATAACTAATTTTTAAAGTCAACAGTGTTTCTAATTATAAATACAAGTGCTTTGTAAGTTCTAGTAGCGACATGTAAAATATGGCTGTCGAATGGTAATTTTTTATCAACAATAACGCCAAGGTCACGGAACGTATCAGATCTAACAAGAAAAGTGATATTCAATATCCATTTTGTAATTGGATGATATTATATTCTTTTAGTAGCATCATACATTATGTTACATTTAGAAGGATTATTTTGGATACATCAGTTATTAATGTGTCAAAATATCCGGAAGAATATTACGGTCCAACTGTTTGGATTTTTTTTTTTAAATCTTCAGGCCATCGGCATATAATAAAAAAATTACAGATAATTTTTTAACAATATCATTTACAAACAGAATAAATAGCAGTAGTCCTAAAACTGACCCCTGTGGAAATCTAGAAGTAGCATGAACCTCGATAGATTTACAGCCACGGTATACTACCTGCTGGATTCTACTATTTAGATATGAATTAAATTAACTATATTCTGTATAAATCCGGAAATCTGCTACTTTTCAGTGATATGTTTACAGGTTGGTAAGTGGCTTAGCAAAAACTGAAGCACAATCTTTAAAAAGCTGGAACTCCATCAGAACCGCTAGTAAAATTGCATGGTTTCTACCATGTACCGTACATATTATATTTTGGATAGATGGTGACTATCTTCAGTTACAATATTATCCTCCTGGGTACACTTTAATAGCGTTAAAAGTGGGCAATAAAAGTTCGCCTAAGCTAGCTCAGCTTAATAAAAAATAAATTTAATTAGTAATTGCGTACGAATTATCGAGACTACTAATCCCGTGGGCGCAACGAAGCTTGTAGACAACTTACCTTAAGTTATTGCGATTAATTGTTCCTCTTATCGTGCAATTCGAGATTAAAACTATTTCTACGAACATTTCTCAAATCAAAATCCGTTCTTTTCGAGCCCCAATTATTTTTTTGCATCCTCCATGGTACAAAAGGTTAACATCACCTTTTTCATCAAACTTCTTTTTTGATTTGTCAAGGAAAACCCTCATTTAACAGGCGAATACAATTTCTCTTTATTTTACTGCCAATTCTAATAATAATAATAATATAATAATGTTTATTTTTATAAAAATTTACAATAATTTACAATAATATAGTTTAATCACAATTACAGAAAAATAAACATGAGGGACCCACAAAAGAAATCTTGTGCGTGGGATAAACTCATAGAATCATAATAATTACAAAAACAAGCAATATATATATGTATACATATATACACATATACATATACACACATATATATACACAAACATACATACACACACATACACACACATCATAGCATATACAACAACCATTTCACCCACCTATACAATATTCAAAAACCTAATCTACTTAGAGCCTCGACTCTGCCAATATCGAGAATATATTTTTTTGCATTTTTTTTAAAAATTCACCATGACAAAAGTGTCTTTCTGACATTATTCACTTCTGACTTCAATTCTGACATTATACACTTGTTTATATGAAAATTGTATGATATTTTTCAATCGCAACTATTAACATGAACAGTATAATTACAATTTTTAAATATTCTGCTGCTGCATTACGAAATATCAAACAAAACATTTTTTGTTTCAAGTAGTGATTTGATTGTTACAATACTTAGCCCACCAGTTCATTAGTTACTACCGCAGATTTTTTAAATGTTTTATATAGGGATTTACCGTGTAATTATAATGAACTTGTACTTATGATAATACTCATCCGATCAATAAAAATAAAAAACCGTTTCGAGATACTTGTCTAAGGTTTCCCTTCAAAGAATTAAAATCTTAAAATTATCATTAATTTTAATTATACAGGTTTTATTTTACTTATTTAAATTATTATTTATCTTCTTTAAATTTACAGACTTTTTGTGACACGTGCTTATTAAATGTTTTCGCAGGCACCCTGTATAAGAAATAATTCTAGCTACTGAGAAAGTGAGAGGTATGCAAGCTGACTTGTTTTTAAAAACAGGAAGAGCTGCAATTTCAAAAAATATCCTATTTTCAATAAAACCCCCGTAATTTCGAAAATAAGCGCGGTATCAAAAAACGGCCAAACGCGTCTTATCGAATTGGTCATTACGCTACCCTAGTATAAAAGTTTTTTCTCGATTTTGGTTTTTCTAAATTCTCAGTGAGAATAAAATTTTTATTTTTGTAGGGGTTTAGTTTACACCCTGTGTATTCCTTTTTTGTGCACGATAGAATCATAATACCTTTTAGTACCACTTACATTTCCAAAAACGTCCTGAAAACGATTTTTTGATATTTCATATTATTCAGAAGATACATGCATCCAAAATTACATTAAGATTAATCCAGCCTATTGGCCAGCAGTGTGTCTTTAGTAACTGTAAGTATATTAGAATTCACTCCTAATTCTGTCCATCTCCACGATAGCAAGCCGACATTAATAGTTCACGATCAGTTCTAAATATGTTAAATTTATTATTATTAAAAAGTTCAGTGTTTTCTACCGAGTCTTTAAACAAAATTTCAGAGATTTTTATTAACATATCATAATTATTACACACAGCTACGTTGGAATAGAGAGAATGAATAGAAGTTTAGTATTTAATCCACGAACATTCTGACAGTATATTGACAATCTGTGGAAATGGTTGATTAAATTGCGCGTCAGAAGAGGATGGACATTAATGAATGAAAACTTCATTTGGCAGAATGGATTGCTATTGATAACCAAGATCGGACTTCAGTTTACTTGCAGCATTTTTGTAGGTTTCATAATTGTCACAATCCCAATGCACTATATTTATATTATTACTGCCAGACTTAATTAAATTCGAACAGTTAATGCATTTTAGCTGAATGCACTTGCAATCATTTAGATCGTGGGGATATTCGGGCAGGTCAAATTACTTTTGCAATTATATTTGGAGTAGTGAAACCCATTACATTTGAAACATCGTAAAATATTAATAGCTTCATAAATTTTACAAACATCCAGGCCTTATAAGTAAGTAACCATTATTGAGTATTTTATTATAATCGACTCCTTATAGGATAATTGTAATGTAGCTTGAAATATTTCTTTGTAATTTTTGTTGGCCATATATATTAATTAATTTTTCCGTCGACTGGGTATTAACGAGGTTAATTAATGTATACAAAATCGTTTATTAATGACCCCTATCATGCATGATTTTCTATTAATAAACGATTTTAGTGAAACATACGCATAAATTTAAATTTCCAAATCAAGATGCCGTGTCATTAATGTCACGCTTAATATTTGAAATATAATTTTGTAAACCACCTTCTTCTGTCTCCATACTTTCTGACAATGATGCAGACTTTTAAACGACTGGGTGGTTGGAAATCCACTGCTGTTGCAGAAGGATATATTGAAAATTCACTACAAAATAAAGTTGTCATAGCTAAAAAAATCTTCTGTAAAACTCAAAACTCCTCATACTAGTTCTACCAGCGCCGAAACAATCATCCAAGATAACGACATAAACGTAAATTTATATTCAGAGTACTTATCATAAAACTGATCATTTATCTATACAAACCCATATCAGATTTGTGATACTTTATAATAATTAATGAATAATTGAATTTGTACTTAGTTTTCTTAAATAAAAATTTAAAATAAGATTTCCTCCACTGTAATCAAAACTGTACTTTGAATACAGTGGAGAAAATATTATTTTAAATTTATTCAAAGTACAGTCGTCGGAAAAATTTTGTAACTAACTCGTATATTAAAACGCGATTAATTATCTCAACAATTAACAAAATATCTCGATTATGAATCGCTGTCATTAATACACTAGTTCGTTAAATAACTATATAATCATTGCAATCAGAAAGCAATTCTAATTCAGAGCAAGATGGAGCACCCCCTCATTATACAGTAAATGTCCGTCAATATTTAGACGAGGTGTTCCGCGGGCGGTGGATTGGTCGAAGAGGGCCTAGGGAATGGCCTGTTCGATCGCCTGACTTAACCGCATTGAATTTCTTCCTTTGGGGTTACTTAAACAGCTAAGTTTACTCTCCAAAACCGAGGAAAATCTGGAAGAACTGAAGGAACGAATACAGTACCACATAAGTGCAGTGCCTCCGACTGTTTTATATAATGTGTGGGCGGAAACTTATCTTAGAACGGTCGCAATATCGAACATTTAATTTAGATTAATATTTACTTATGCCTACGCTCCTATTCTAGTTCATCTATTCTATGTTTTATTCTTTGTTTCTTACTACGTTTTACTCCGAGTTTTCTTGAGTTACATTGTTCATTGTTTACTGTATTCTTATTAATATTTTCCTCAAATTAAATTAAATGTGTTTAGGAATAATATTGCGTCTTCCAATTGTTATTTTCCATGCAGCAGTATGGTATTTTTGTGTACTCGTAGAGTTGTCATGATTATTTTTTTATTAATTCGTTTAAACCACTGATTCTCAAAATAAATATAAAGTGTGCTATATTGCCGAATTTATAAAGAACTACAAGTGCACCCCACAAAAATTATTGCATCACCGAAAATGTTGCATAAGTTTGATGGTGTTTATCTTTAGTCGTTTGTCCGATATGGATGCTTTTTTGGAAGATAGATTGACTCTTACATAATCATTTTCTATTGATTTCTTAAAAAAAAGGTTTTTTTTATCAAATACCGGGTGTTACAATGAAGTTTGTGTATATATTCCTGATCCATATTGTTCCAAATCAACATTAGTCTATTTTGAAGCTCGTCTAATAAATGTCCTACATGGGACCTGATATTGCTTAATTGCCCATGCTAAATGGTCCCATATATGCCCGATAGGATTAGGATCAGGGCTCCAAGCTAGCCAATTCAGTGCAGTAACATTAACCTCTACTAAATACTCGGTCACTATCCTCGCCGCGTGTTGTCGTGCACTATCGTGCATTAGTTTAAAATTATCACCTATGAAAGGACCATATGGGATCACATGGGGTTCCAGAATGTCCCTTGGCCATCTTTCTTCCGTCATTGACTGCCACCAACTCCGTGCGCCCATCAAAAGAAATCCCTCTCCACCTACCACCAAAACTTTCCGTTTCACGAAAGTTGCATTGAAAATGACGCTCACCTGGCCTTCTGTATACTGGCATACGCCCATCAAAGGAGTATAGGCAAAATCTCGATTCATCTGTGAAGAGTACATTGGACCATTCTTCGAGACCCCAATCAGCGTGTTCCCTAGCAAATTGTAATCGAGCAACCCGGTGTGCCCTAGTCAGACGTGGGCCTATTGCTGAAACCATTGGTCGTATATTTTGTTCACGGAGGCGATTTCTAACAGTTTGTAAAGAAATATTTACATTTCCAGCTGCTACGAATTCCATTCGAAGTGCTCGAGCAGTACAATGCCGAGTCCTTAAGGCTGTAACTCGTAAAAATCGGTCCTCCACACATCACAGTGGCCACGTATCTTACTTCGCCCATCTTCAACCAAGGAAATTGCTCTTATGCCTCTTCATCAGTTAAATGACGCGTTAAACGTTGTTGACCATTCATTTGGTGAAGTAATTTACACAAAAAATCAATAAAAGCGTGGAAATCGATCTCAACAATAATTGCACAGGAACAAACTGACAGTTTGCAAAAGTGATGACACTATCTTTTTTTTTGTGCAATGCATGCTACTCACTTTTTTCAATATTAAGTTTATATTGAATCAACAGAAACATGATGTGCTAAAAAACTACGTATCTCCTTTAATAACAGAGATAATAAAGTAAGCCAAAAAGAGAATGCTACTGAAAGATGAGGCTTTAGTCAGCTATGAATTGTAATTTTCAGTTGTTGCAGATGAACTCAGGGCGTTACAATTTGTCGGAACAAAACGCAAGATCATTTTAACACCCGGTATTTGATAAAAAAAACCTTTTTTTAAAGAAATCAGTAGAAAATGATTATGGAAGATTCAACCTATCATCCAAAAAAAAATCATTCGTATCGGACAAACGACTCTAAAGATAAACACCATCAAACTTATGCAATATTTTCGGTGATGCGATAATTTTTGTGGGGTGTCTGTATATAATATGTTAGATTTGGAACTGACAAGTCTTCTTTTTAAAAACAATTTATTCACTTTGGGAACACTTGTTACTTGGTTACACTTACATAAAATTATTACAAAATACAGTGTTGAGTTCTTAACTCGATGAGTATAAAATAGAAACTTGTCTTGGAAAGGATTTGGGTTGTATTTATAAAGTGTTAAATGCTGACAAGACATGCAGGTGTCCTCGTGATCATATTATAACTTCTTTGTTCATTTTGCTTATTCTGATAGTTGAAATGCACGTTTGTTCTGTGTAAAAGAGACAATAGACAATAGACAATAACATATTATTGTCTAAGAATGTGAGATAAGTGACTTAGCGAACTAAAGTAGAGTTATAATATAATGGAGTCTATATAATGCTAATATAACATATAATATATATATATATATATATATATATATATATATATATATATATATATATATATATATATATATATATATATATATATATATATATATATATATATATATATATATATATATATATATATATATATATATACATATATATATATATATATATATGTTAGCTAACAACTGTCAAATTTGTGATTTTACAAAGGAAATCTATAGAAAATGGTCTTCATTGTTAATACTTCGAAAAGAGTCACTAAGAAATTATGTTCCGTTCCTAACGACATTTTACGTCTATATGCTGATTTTAAGCGAAACATTTTGATATCCAAAAAAATATATATTTTCGTACAAAAAATGTATTTTTTGTACGAAAGTTTCTTAATTCACTCCTGTAACTAACTGATCTGAAAATATTTAAAATCACTCAAAGTAGTATAAAGTCTGCCATTGCAATATAGGTACAGTGCCGTTCAATTGAAAGTAAACGATTTTTTAAATTAATGTGAAACAGGCTTTCAGGTAATCTAAACTTGATTGTCAATTTTATTTGTCAGTTTACTAATAATTATTCTATATTCTGAAGTTTTCCTTATAATTATTATTATTATTATTATGCCGCGCTTAACTGAACCGCAAAAAATGAGAGCTGTGATGTTACTGCTGAACGGATGGTCAATGCAAGCAGTTGCAGATACTTTGAATGTGAGTAAAGGTTGCATTTACAAAATTAAGCAAAAATGGAATGCAGAAGGAACTGTTGAGTACGTCCATAGAGGGGGCCATAGAGAAATTCAGTACTATGGAGGAAGACGAACTCGTCCTTGACCAGCTCCGACAGAATCCTTTTGATACAGCAATGACTGCCTGCTTCTTAACAAATTTTTCTGCTTCGGTGGAAACCGCAAGACGACGTATCCGAGCATCTGAGTTGAAGAATTTTTCGGCTGCAAATAAAGTTGCTCTGTTGCCACGGCATAAGGAGCAGAGGTGCTACAGGACTTTTGGGACAACACAATTTTTTCAGACGAAAAAGTTTTTCAATCCTGCTATGATGGCTCTGTGCGTGTATACCGCCCAAGAAATTGCCGATATGAAGAGCGCTATATAACGCGCTATATAACGCGCTATATAACGCTATATCCATGCGTGTGGGCATGGATATGTTGCCAAGGAGCAGGTGTTAACTTGGAGAATCAGAGAGCGTCTTACTGGTCAAAGCTACGCTCGCATTTTGGAATATGTTATGTTACCTTCCGTTTCCATTTTATATCCCGAGATCTTCACTTTCGAGCAGGAAAATATTTTTATTTCCTCTTTCCTTTTTCCATATTTCAATTAAATTTATATTTCAGGATAATTCCTCTATTCACAAATCACGAGTTGTTACTGAATGGCTGAATACAAACCATATTATCACTCTGCCTTGGCCCTCTAAGTCGCCGGAATTAAATCCGATAGAAAATGTATGGACACAAATGGAAAAAGACATGTATCGCAGAAATTTCCGACCAGCGAACGTAGAAGAACTGTGTTTGGCGATTGAAAATACCTGGGAAAATATTGGCGAGGATTACACCAGGACACTAATATTGTCTATGAGAACTAGGCTTCAAAAAGTTATAAACGCGAATGGTGCTTGGACAAAATATTAATTCATAGTAATTTTCTTAAGTTCTCAGTTAGTTTGTTAATTTAATGGATTTTTTTACAAGAGACGTCCTTACCATATAGATTTTCCTTAATAAATACTGTATATAAAATACTGTCACCCTATAACTGACAGATACTTCAACCTAAAATAATTTTGAATGTGATCTGTTTACAAAAGCCTGCTTCACAATGGGAAAATTTCCAAAATTTCTCATAAGAGTCGTTTACTTTCAATTGAACGGCACTGTACCGGGTAAGTCTCTTAAGATTGACACCCCCTTAAAGGAAGGAAAAAAGGAGTAGACACGGTTTTTGATGATTTTTTATAATCTGAGAACAGATATTAAAAATCTCGTAAAATATACAGGGTGGAAAATAAAACATGATTTTTTTAAATTGAACACCCCGTATATTTTTAGACCAAAATAATGTCCTTAATTTTCTGAATCCAAAAATACGTAATTGTTATATAATCACCTGTTCGTGAGATATTACTAAAAACTTGTACGTGTTCGTACTTTGTACGTGTTCGTAAAGAAGCAAGTTATTTTGAAAATGGTATATTCATTGGAAGAGCGAAAAGAGTTACTTGAAATTTATATTCAGTGCAACAAGAATAGTCTCTTGCTCGGAGGGAGTATGTTAGGTTATTTCGAGAAAGGCTACCTCCTTCCAAAAATAGTTTTAAAAACATTTATGCAATGTTTAGGAATACCGAATATCTGAGAGACAAGAAAAGGGAAAGGCGAAGAACAAAAACAGGAGAAGACACAGAACTCAACGCGTTATTATATTTTGCTGATCCAAAATCCATCCAAATCATCCTATGCCGCAGCAATAGAATTGGATATATCACAAAGAAGTGTGATAAAAATATTACATCGCCATAATTTTAAACCATATAGTATTTTGCCCGTTCAATATTTAGACGACAACAACCTTCAAGACAGGTTAACCTTCTGCAGAGACATACTTGATAGAATAGAGGAAGATGATGAAAATCCAAATATTGTAAAAAAAAATAAAAAACAAGGATACCAAACTGTAAACGTGTGGTGTGGCATCCACAAGGATGCTATTGTAGGTCCTGTATTTATAAATGGGCCCTTAAATGCACAACGTTATGTGGATATTCTTCAAGATCCAGTTGAAATTATTTAGATAATATTAATTTAGTGGACAACAGATCTGTTATTTGGCAGCAGGATGGAGCACCATCACACTCTGCAAGGAACGTCACCGAATACCTAAACAGAAAATATCCTATTTGTATAGGAAGGCACGGTGTCACACATTGGCCCTCTAAAAGTCCGGACTTAACACCTATGGATTTTTTTCTCTGGGGTACGATAAAACAAGATATATACGAAACTGGGGTTTTTAATAATATGCATGAGTTAAAAGAATGCATACGTGTAAAAATTGAGGAATTAAACCAAAATGGTGATATATTTCAAAGGGTGAGAAGCAATTTTATAAAGCGATGCCAAATGTGTATTCAGAATGGTGGTGGTTACGTGGAAAATATTTAATTACGTTACGTGTAAATAAATAAAATTGTGTTACTCTATTGTGTTACTGTATTAATATTGACTTTTATTTGTTTTTATTAGGCTTATGTTGTTTATTGTTATTACTCGTTACTGTTATTGTCACCTATATAATATTTATTTATTATCTCAATAAATGGCATTGTTTCCAGAGGTATCTTGATATGTTTTTTCTTTTATAATTGATACCCGTAATGTGATAAGTTTTTAGTAATATCTCACGAACAGGTGGAGTGATTATATAACAATTAGATATTTTTTTATTCAGAAAATTATGGACATTATTTTGGTATAAAATATACGGGGTGTTCTATTTAAAAAAATCATGTTTTATTTTCCACCCTGTATATCTTACGAGATTTTTAATATGCGTGCTCAGATTAAAAAAATTCATCAAAAACCGCGTCCACTCCTTTTTTGAATGAGTTAAATCGGCAAAGGATAAGTGAGATAAGGGGGGTGTCAATCTTAAGAGACTTACCCGGTACACTGTGCCAATAGTATTCGTAGGCGTCGTTGGTTTTGAGGATTATGGATATTCGTATTCGAAGAAAGGCACTATCTGTATTATTAGGTACTAAGGAATTATTTATTTTTGTAATAGCTTTAGCTACACCGAGCTCAGGTTGGTAGTTCATATCTTGAATTTTTAAGCTTTCCTTTTCATTAGTGGTAGTTATCAACATTTTGTTAGGGTTAAATTTAAAATGCCGATTTCTGGAAATCCAGAGGAACATGTGCTAATCTTGTACAACTCACTTCTGAAAAATTAATCACTGATTGGTACATTGTCAGGTGCCCATTTATGATACATTCTGTAAACTATTCTTATATTTAATTTAAAACCCCCCCTATTTAATGCACCCATAATAGTTTTGGTTTCCAATATATCAAGCAGTGTTCATTTCAATGAGTATTCAAGTATTTCAAATATTTCTTTATTCCATTTTCATTTCATAAAAGTTCAGAACGTGACGAATAAGTTCCTATGTGAATAATATGACATGATGAATGTGCAGTATATGTAATGCTTTACGTCGGGATCTACTCGATAATATATAAACGTCAGATCTGCCATCTACAGCGGTAAATGGGATTGAAACGAAAATCCTATTCGAAAGAGCTTAATAAAACTGAAACTACAAATATCAGAGCGTTTCCGTAACTTCGATTCTATTAATGCCTGTTGTTCCCAGCATATCAACGGTAGTGGCGAGCCTAGCTTCGCCGCCAACCCTCGCCGACCCCAATGGCAACAATGATTCGGGGTACGTCCATAGCCAGCAAGATATCACGGCACCCGACAGCCCTAGGCGGAGCCGGAATCCCGCCAAAAGAAATGGAGCAACTCTGGATACGGAGCTCAGGTATGATATTTTATAAACATTGTTCTTTGACTGGTTGTTTTGTTGGTTTTTCGAACGGGACCCCTTATCTCCTGCGTTTTCTTCACTGCGTGTTATGCTCTCTATTTTCTGGATATTGTATGGGATATCGTGGGCTAAAATATCTCTTTATGCTATGTATGAAAAATAAGTGAAAGGATGATAACGTAAAGTGAGTGCTATTCTCCAAAATATCCGTTTGCATTTCTAAAGTTGTCGACAATGTACACATAATATTCTAAAGCGACGGTATATTCATTTTAATCAGGTGTGGTAAATATTTTCAATGCGAATGGAATCCCTTCAGAAAAGCTTAATCTATCTGACAAGGAAATTTGTAATATTTGTTTTATATATTATTTGACATTAACATGGTTTGTTTTCTTAGCTATATTATCATAAATTGAATAATGCTTATAATATGGAAACAAGATTTTTGACATAAAATTACTACTGGGTGATTACAATGTAAAATTGGGAGAGTAATACGTCTACATAACAACAGAAGATATACATAATCATAATTAAGAAGTAAATGATAACGATCAAAGATCCATCAACACATGTTTCGTTCTGTGTTATATTTATTATTATTATTATTATTATTATATGCACTTAAATTCTTGTGTTACAATACACTTGGAGATGTTTCATATTTCCATCAAAGTATCACCTCAAAATCTATATCTCGAGGTTTTTGGAGGTAACCGATCAACATTATTTTATCAGAATGAATATCAAGATGATCAAGATGAATATATATATATATATATATATATATATATATATATATATATATATATATATATATATATATATATATATATATATATATATATATATATATATATATATATATATATATATATATATATATATATATATAAAGGGTCCGCCAATAAGCGCGCTCGATCTTTAAAATGAAATAAAGCAAGTTGTGTGAGAGGTATAAATGAAATTTATTTTTTGTTTGAAAGAGTATTCGAAGGCATTATGTATGGAAAATAATATCGGTCAAATGTCCACCTCGGCTTCGCTGGGTGGCGCGCATACGAGAAGTCCAATTTTCAATGACTCTGGCGTACAAATCGGGCTGTATTTCATCGATGGCGTGGCGTATGTTGACTTTGAGGGCATCAGTGTTTTGTGGTTGGTTTGCGTAGACCTGTGATTTAAGAAAACCCCACAAGAAATAGTCTAGTGGGGTTAAATCGCACGATCTCGGTGGCCAGTTGATGTCGCCTCCGCCCGAGATAACCATTCCTCCGAAGCGCTCGTGCAGAAGATCCATTGTGGCGCGCGCTGTGTGGCTCGTAGCGCCATCCTGCTGAAACCACATATCCTCGACATCCATATTGTCGATTTCATGCCAGAAAAAGTTCGTTATCATGGATCTGTATCGTTCGCCGTTTACCGTGATGGACACACCATCGTCGTTCTCGAAGAAATACGGCCCGATGATGCCTCCGGCCCAAAATCCACACCAAACAGTTACCTTTGCTGGGTGCATTGCGACCTGGTGGACCTCCTGTGGATTGTTCTCGGCCCAATAACGGCAATTCTGCTTGTTGACATTCCCATTTAACCAAAAATGTGCCTCATCGCTGAAGATGATTTTGCGACCAAAATCGGGGTCGACTTCCAACTGCTCTAAAGCCCAATCAGCGAAGATACGGCGCTGTCTATGGTCGTTTATTTTGAGCTCTTGTGTCAGCTGGATCTTGTACGGATGCATGCCCAAATCCAGATGCAAGATTCGGCGAAGTGATGTTTCCGAAAGGCGGAGTTCCTGTGCGCGACGTGAAATTGACTGTCGCGGATTTTCACGCACACTATCGCGCACAGCGGCGACATTCTGGGCAGATCGGACGTTTCGACGACGCGTCGGTGTTGGCTGATTGTTCACCGAACCGGTTGCCTCGAATTTGTTAATCAAACGACGGATAGTCGACTCAGCAGGACGATCAATTGCACCGTAAAATTGGCGGAGCGCGCGGAACGTTGCTCGAACCGATGAATGATTTTCGTAATAAGTTTTAACGATTTGCACATGTTGCTCGCGGCTGAATTGGTTCATGGTGATTTGTGAAGATACACTGAATAATAACAACTACGTTTGCCAACTCTACCACAAACAACATGGCCGCCATGAGCTGTCAAAGATCGAACGTCCCTATTGGCGGACCCTTTATATATACCACAAACTATCAGAAAATATTTCAAACATTTTAAAAACATATGACATTCACACAGCACACAAAAATACAAACAACTTAAAATTCCTTTACACATTAAAAGACAAAAATCCACTTGAAAAAACTACACACTGTATATACGAAATTCCATGTAAACAATTTGATGAAGTCTATATTGGTCAATGCAACTTCTTGAAGAACGTTTAAAAGGTCACAAATATTCAGCTAACATTACAGCTCTAAAGAAACATTCTAATGAAACAGGTCATCAATTTAACTACGAAAATACTAGTTATTAATAAAGAACAAAATTATAAAACACGCCTAATTATGGAATAAATTTATACTTATTCAAAAAAATCCTAATGCATGTAATAACAAGAAAGATACAGAACATCTTTCTACAATCTACAATTTGTTAATATAAAAACCCAACAAATATATATATATATATATATATATATATATATATATATATATATATACCTATATATATATATATATATATATATATATATATATATA
>CAXKVY010001438.1:0-210242 GCA_964058915.1 Tetropium fuscum
AATATTAAGAAATTGCTGATTAGATATTTTGATTCGTAGTTTCTTGCAAATAATTTTATAATTATTGTTATACACCGAATTATGCAGATCAAACGCAGAACTCTGGCGTTTCCTTTAATATATTTTTATTTCAGTTGTTTTTGTTTTCATTTTCTATTTTTCTATGTTTATAAAAATAATATGTAGAAACACATTTTATTTAAATAGGAAAAAGGTCCATACCTTTTTCCTCAGGGCAGCTCTATTATCCCGATAGTGATGCTCGACCCCCCCCCCCCCAAATGAAATCCTTGCTGGTACGTCACTGGTATTAGGGCGCAAAATTAGATGTTTGCCCTGGTCGCCAAGATATGTAACTACGATACTGTTTAAAATAAATACAGCTTTAAGCCACCTCGCTATAAATCCGAAATAAGAGGACACGGATGGCCTATGACGAGGTAGTTAGAAACGGTGCAAAAAGATTTGTATGAAAAACGAGTACAAAATTGGAAATAAAAGCAAATGGTAGAAGGGAATGGCGAAAGATTTTAATAATTTTGTCGTATGTATATTGATGTATTTATTAATCCACTGAAAGATGCTATGACGTCAGTATCGTCATTAATGCATACGTGGGATAATACCGGGGCCAAAATTGACCCCTGCGGTACACCTGAAGGCACTGGTAATGAAGGTGTGCATTCCTGATTATACAAAGCTTTTTATTGTATAAACCATAAACTATAATAATATTGTACATATCAATATAATTTATTCTTATTATAAGTCCTTAGGTATTCCAAGATATCGGCTGTTTGGAATGTTTTACACATCTATATTCTCTACCGTAAAAAAAACAAAAAAATAAATTACTAGGTAAATAAAACTCATCACAAAGGGAAGAACAATCTATATTTGCCAACTTAACAGATTATATATATATATATATATATATATATATATATATATATATATATATATATATATATATATATATATATATATATATATATATATATATATATATATATAAACACAATATATACACTTAACATTGCACAGGAATCTATATCTACATGGATCAGTCTATATTGAAGGCTCATAAACAGCAGCTACTAGCGACCAATATTAATTACGGCCATATTAAAACCATATTAAAAAATATTTCATATTTTGATATGAATGGTTTCATATGGTTTCTATATGACTAAAAACACCTACATCTTTCTATGTAATACGTATATGATATGCCCATTCAGATAATCTATATACTTACACTGACTTTACAATATTTACAATAAATTAAAAATAGTTTGTACAAGAAAAAATACATGAGATCGGTTTACAGGCCTACCCATCGGATGATAATCTGAGTAATGCTTGCTATTACAGCAATCAGATATGGTAAACAAAGATTATAGCAAATGTTTCTTGGTGCTAAATCGTTTCGTATAAAAATAGGATGCCAAAAGTCATCAGTAAATTTCTACTCGAATAATTATTACCTTATTACTTTTCATGATAATGTATTTTTGGTTCCTACCAGACAACGCATTAAAGATATAATCTAGATCTATAAAAAATTACCCAGATTTGATCAACGATTTTTTTGATCGGCCTGCTAACTATTTACAATTTACGACGACATGGTCATGTCGTCTTCGTCGCATGCGACCGTCGAGTGGTTGTACAGACCTTGAGCCATCAGCTGCAAGGCCAGGGCGTTTTTCTGGCCCGAGGACTTTTTGATTTTCGCCCGTTTGTTCTGGAACCAGATCTTTATCTGGGCCTCGTTCAAGCCCAGCTCGCCGCTTAGCTGCTGGCGTCGTCTCTCGGTCAAGTATCGGTTTTCGTTGAATTCGAGCTTCAGTCTCTGGAGCTGTGCGCTTGAGAAAGCCGTCCTCGGTCGCTTGTCTTCCGGGGTGGTTTTGGCGTTGGGTTTTTTCATGCGTCTGGATCTGGGACCTGCAAGCAATAAGTCTTTGAAAATAACTATGTTATGAGCTATGAGCAGACGATGAATGTGTTAAACTAAAGGCTGTTACTCTGATTTACCTGAATTGACTAACTTTAAACGCCGTGGCCGTGTCCTTGCCTGTTAATAATTTTTTTCAAAAAGGCATTGGCACCTAATATGGTTACTTTTGAAAATAGAGAAAATTAAATGTTCTAGATACCTACTATCTATCTATATTTTTTTCGACCATGATTTTTTTTTGACAAAGATTATGAGAACGATTATGACATGACATGCAAAAATAGATTCTGATACTATGGCAGGTTTCTTCTTTAAAAAAACACAGTGGTGACTACCGACATTGGCGTATTGACAAATTAGTTCAAAGGGACGTGACGTCACATACAAGATATAACTTCGCGTTTATTCAGTTAATCGCTTAGGTCTATGAATTTGATGATGCTACTTTGTTGCTCCTGCGGCAGGGAATTGCAATATATCACGGAAGGTGGATTAAAAACCGATTATAGCCTTCGATGAAACATTTACCTTGAACCGCGGCCTGCATCTAAAAATAATTCGTTTAAAAGGCTCTTAAAGAAGCGTTGATATAGCACATACAGGACTTGTAAAAGATTCTTTACCCGGATATATTTTAAATTTAAGTAACCGTTGACATATTCATAATCCATAACCATTAATCTTAGAATTGAAAGGCATAGTATCTGCGTGATAAATTACCTATTTGACTTAACGGTCCCAGGCGGCCTTGTTTCCTCTCCTAACCCGAGCATGCCCTCGATACATTTCGCCGTGTAAACAATGGCCGATCAACGCCAGCGCACCCCCGATATATCAAAACACGGTTATCTGTGAATTGATGCGGGTTAAAAAGTACACCGAAGAGCAGGCGCTTATCTGATCCGGCCCCGAAACAGAAGCTATCGGCTAATTGCCCGAAACGTCAGCCTTGAAACAATGGACTAACGCTGATTGATTCTCGCCATTAGAGTAAAAAATTACGCTATTGTTTGGGTGTCCTAGCGTTGACGCGTAGACTGGACAGGGTTCGCGGTCCAGACTTCAGATAACGCGAGGTAATGGATTAGGATTGCAAGTGAATTAAATAAGGGCCATTCTTAAACATTGTCTTTTTTTTGAGAAACAGCTCGGAAATGTGACGGTGCAATAGGTATTTCTGGAAATGGTTCAGAAAAGCCTCTCACGTTCCGCGAAAAAAATCGCAAAAGAAGACCCCCGTCTCCTTTTATTGAATATTAATTGAAAACACCATCAGTTGTTCCAGAATCCATTGACTTGTTACGCACAAATTTCAGCTAGCCTCATCTCGACGCCGATAACAATAAGATAGTATCTCGAGTGATGAAGAAGTTAGTTAAGATCTAGGTGACCTAGTAGGTAGTATTATTAGAAGATGGTTTCAAATCAAATGATGGAAGAATCATTTGAATTCGACAAATTCAAAATTTATTTTTCCTCACAATAAAACTAATTTAGCACGTCTTGATATCTAATGCCATTGACTCTCATTAATGACATTTCATAGTCGATTTGGGTTAGTCGGAAAAGCATTCATGGTGAGGTGCAATTTTAGCGAAATAACAGTGGCTGATGATTCATTTACTATATACGCCGGACATTCGTTTACTATATATGCCAGACTTATTTTCGACCATTTAACTAATTGAACGCAGGCGGAAAACCACATTAATGACACATCACATAACACAAATGAAATGGTAAAAACTTGTAACTGAAATAAGTATATGTATTTCCGAATTAAGGATTCATTTGCCACACGCGATTGTTAATTTAATTATCCTTTTGAACATTTGCCTAGTTAACAACAACAATCCTGTAAAGTACATGTTAACAGATAATTAATAAATTAGTTTAACAGTGAGGCATACGGGTACAAATTATATCATACGTACGCAATTATATTTATTATGGTGATTATTTAATTGGATGTGCAATTAACATAGTACCTATACTTATCAGACACTACATTATTTATCAGTTTGTACAATTTTAATATTTGAATTTTCGGAAACATAATGATCATACACATCCATAAAGTATCAGAACAAAAACAACTAAGGAGATACGGTCCTCACTGAACTTCTTGAAGTTTTGAAGCTGAAGTTCTTGCTATTGTTGCCAATTCTTAAAGGTTGTCAGAAATTATCGGGAAAATGTCGATTTCAATCCAAAATTATGAGCTTTCTTTAAGTGGAACAGCACCCATCTGTTACGTCTATATTAAAGCCATATTATTTTCCTTTAAGAAAATGTATACCTACATTGTTGCCATTCAGACAGATTGGTGCTGATTTTTTTTCACGAAACCATGACAAAACGTCTAAAAAACTACTTTTATGGCTTGGTAACAATGGTAAAAATGTATACATTTTCTGAAAAGAAATGAATCGGACTTCTATTCCAATTAAAGGAAGCCCAAATTTTGGATTGAAGTAGGAAGTAGGCCATTTTTATTAGACATTTGAAAAATTGGAAAGCGGAAGGTTTCTTTGAGTAGGTAATTATAGAGTGACGTACAAGAATTTCATTATGGGGCCGGGATATTAGATCTGCTCCGTGAGACACTAATAGCGCCGCAGGCGAAGATTTGGAAAATTTTCAAGACCATCCGTTTTTATAATTCTTCTTCATCGCAAAATATCACCGTTTCGATCGCCGGCGATATCAGATAAGATTCTTCTTCTTCTTCTATCTTCTATGCTGTAAATGGCCTCAGCTTCTGACAAGCAATTTAGCCACTTATATGCCACATTTATATCAAATATTGAATATTGAATATTTGATAGTTGACCACGAAACAATTGGTTAAGGACAACCTACCCTGTCTAATAAAAATAGGTACTGAAATTAACAATAAATGAATAATACTGGAATAATACTGAAAAAATACTGGTTTTAGTACCATTATACTGACAGGAACAACACAACGACGGGAAACTACAAACACCTAAACTTTGCTAGGTGGCCTTGGGGCGAGAGCCCGTGAGCGTGTCTGACATGACGACTGAACGTGGCGCGGTTTTTGGTCATCAAAAAAATGTCGCCAAATTATGCAATTAGGAATATCAGGTGCGTACGGGGCGTATAGCGGTGGGTGGGGATTATATTTTTGTTTTATTTATTGTAAATTAAAATTTTAAAATTCATCTTTGTGCGGGCCCACCGGGAAACTCCCGGTATGCCGGTGGACCAGCACGCCCCTGCGTCCATTTTTCCTTTTTACCCATTTTCTCTCGGAAAAATGACCTGGTAGGCATTCCATAGGCAGTGGCGGTGATATTTCAAGTGCCAAGGAAGCAATTAGTCGTTTAATAGTCTCCTTTGCGTTAAAATTTCGAGAACATGTTATGATTTTTTTTATTTAACTATTTCATACTAGGTTTTAGCCTACTTTTATTAATAATAGCAAGTTTTCAGCAAACAATAAAATTGAAAATCCTTATCTAGATATTTATCTAAACCAAACGCAGACATTTTTCGCTGTTTTTTCATTAAAAGTTGATATAAAAATGAGATAAACTCTAAAACACCCCTTCTGAGTGTTTCTCAGTGTTTCAAAAATTGTCTTTTCGGAATAAAGCGAAATTGTAAGAGCGCTAACTTTTAATGAAAATACAGGGGAAAAGTCAGCGCGGCACCTTTTCAGCTCCCAATCAAACAGTATCTCTATTGGTTCAGACAGTATCTCTTCAAACAGTATCTCAGTAGGTCTATTGAAGCATGAAAGGAATTATATATATATATATATATATATATATATATATATATATATATATATATATATATATATATATATATATATATATATATATATATATATATATATATATATATATATATATATATATATATATATATATATATATATATATATATATATATATATATATATATATATATATATATATATATATATATATATATATGAATATATGAATATTTTGCTTTGGACAGAAGTTATAGTACATGCGGTAAAGGGGTAAATTTTGGTACAATTTTTAAATATATGCGTCTCCGATATTGCGGCCTTCACAATTTCATTAATTTTGACGCTAGGACTTCGACTAAAACACCGTTGGAAAGCTCAATTACTCAGGAACATGATACTTTTTAAATAATCGCAATAATGTCAATGGTTCAGCCTAAGACGCTCAGAATGTTCAAACGCAGTCAAAACTGGGTTTGCGTAACTTTTAACGTTGAGCGAAAAAGCGCCTCTCTATTCGGGCCTGGCATTCAAAAACTATAAATCCTAGATATATGCTGCCGCGGAGTTTTCGGTAGATAAACTCAAAATCTACTTTTATCAACAACAACTTTTTGTTGTCAGAGTAACGGTTTAAGCTACGTTTCCAGGTTAGTGCAATTTCACCCCTTTAAACACCTGAGGTAGTTTGTGCTCCACTCAGAGAGGGTTGCAAATTTAGAACAATAAATCTGCCGCCATATAGAGGTACTACAGATTTCCGAAGAGTCCTTGTCGGCCAGACCTTTTGCAGGGAAAAAGTAGATACATAATGACTGGTCTAAAGTGTCAAAAATTGTATCTAATTATTTTAACACACGAATGAGAAAAAATATTGTATGATACACGTGTGAAAAGCATGTTTAAGGCACTTAAATATGAATTGCAGTACTCGCTTCCCTCGATCCCTGAACTTTCATATGCGTGCCTTAAATTGTGTTATTCACACTTGTAGGTGTAGGTACATATCATAAATATCTAATATCTGAGCTCACAGCGTATTATGAGCGATAAATTTTAACACAAGCTTGGCTTACCTATGGATACCTATATTTATTTGACATGAGTCATGTAGAAGAAAGAAATCAACACACTGAAAAAAATCAACATACTTGATACGTCATTGGCACATTCATGACATTCAACTTGCAGCATACAAAGACGTACTACAGCAAGTACAGCAGATGATTGTTCGAGTTGGGACGGGACACGCATAAATCAAGCCATTTCACCAAATCATTAACGAACGTATCGATGATCTACCTGTGTGGTCTTCCATGCGGTTACCCGCGTACCTGTAGCTAGTTACATCTAGCGGCAGGTCGTAAAACCGAAGCGCACTTATGTTAAAACTCGATGAACAAAATTATTGATCGTTTTTTTCGGCAAAAAAATGATCTCTATTAAAGCGCAGATCGATTTACATCATGCACATGTTTAATGTCTGTTGAATTTCCTAACAAATATCCTGCTTGCGTTTCAACGCAGTACGAAAAGTATCAGTTTTATTTAGTATGTAGCTAAAATATCAGATTATTTTCGTATCAGATGATGCCACGTCGCATATTCAAAATATGAAAAATTAGGATAATAGCTAGGTACTTATAATAATAATATAATATAATAATATCTCTACCCCTCATTCTAACCACAATGGTTAGTTAAGAAGTCAGAGTCTTGTGCGGGAGAAGGGGCAGCATATTATTATTATTTGGCCGGTCGCAAGTGCGCCCAAGATCGACTTAGGTTGAGAAATTCCAACCACCCTTCAGTGCAGGAATGAGGGAAACCTGGAAAACCTCACTATTTAAACCATCAAATGATACTGGGTGTATTAGTTCTGCAACCCATTGGTATATTTTTTATTATTAGGCTATATGGTTATATGTTCTAAAAAACAGGGCATTAAGGAACTATGACGTTCACGGGATTTTATTGCAGGAATCGGTAAATTGGTTATCTGCACCCTTTTCAGTTCTGTTCACCCTTTTCAGTTTTTGCAATATATCTCGCAAACGAAACAAAATTGCGGTAAACTTTATGTGAAACTTTTTGTAGAATTTAATATCTCATCGAAATGGCTTATTTAAAAAATGTTGAAACATTTTTTTATGTCTAAAATGGTGCAACAAAGAGAAAAAAAGACAAATTTTCGATTATTTTTTGCTTATTGGCTATAACTGCTTTTGGGTCAGAGATAGGTATAGGCATTGCTTTATAGAAAAAAAAGTAAACAAAATTTCCTTTAAAATGCTGGTACGAAAAATTTTTTAGGTTAAAAATTGACCGAAATATGCCCCCTCGAACATAGCTTTTTTTTCGATTTTATCCGTCTTATGTAGAAATTGTTTTCATTCTCATTTTGTTGAAAAAATTATTATTTGACTCATTATTAAGTTTATTAAGTTTAAGTTAAGTTTATTAAGTTTATTGGTTATTAATAAATAACTATCAAACAAATGTATGGAACCATGGTGTTTTTTGAAACAAAATTGTAATTAAATATTGAATATTGCCTGAATACCTGAGGAACGCATTTCCAAATCCAGCAGTGGCAAGGAAATCACTTAAACCCTTTGAACTGGGGTTGGAAAAATTCTAAATGTGGATTAATTGCGATTCGCAAAACAGCACCTCCTACGCTAGATATTTTGCTAAAAAAAGTGGCTTGTGGTTGCAACCTCCTGCAACCACACTTTTTTATCGAAGCCATCGAAGCTGAGGTTGCAGAAAATTACGAATTACGTGTTCCATATATTGCAACGAATGTATGGGGAACAATAATTGTGATAATGTACAGTAGCCGATATTGCAGAAAACGATGTTATTGAAGATATATATGATGATATCGATATACAGTTTGAGAATGTTATTGACTAAATATAGTAGTAAAGAGAAGAAAAAAAGGAAAGAATGAACGATTGAAAGAAGAAAAGAAGAAAATAAGATAAGAAGAACAGTAGAAAAGAAGAAAAGACGAAAAGAAGAAAAGAATGAAAGTAGAAAAGAAGAAGAGAAGAAAAGAAGAAAAGAAGAAAATAAGAAAAGAAGAAAAGAAGAAAAGAAGAAAAGAAGAAAAGAAGAAAAGAAGAAAAGAAGAAAAGAAGAAAAGAAGAAAAGAAGAAAAGAAGAAAAGAAGAAAAGAAGAAAAGAAGAAAAGAAATAATGTGGTAACTCGGCAATCTTATTGACAGCTATAGAACCCAAAGAAAGAACTTTAATTTTACTTAATCGATTTTACAAATTTTTTATACAACATTACATCGTATATACTTTTTTATAGTTTCCAATGAGTTAATTATAATTATATTTCCCAAAAAAAATGGTCCAAAATAATTCCATAATAAATTTATTACACTAAGTAAAAACCCCTAAACCCAGTTATGAAATTAAATTAAATTCGTCATAGCAAACAGATGCCGACTGGTAATGAGAGAGCTCGGCTGATAGTTTGAAACGCATTAGAAGAGGACAGATCGCAAGGGATCAAGTCTACCACGTATAAAATCTGCTTCTCGAGTTTACTAAGTTCCCGTATTATACGGGTACTTAGTAAACTCGAGAACTTAATTAAACTACAGAATTTACTTGTAAATACTTGCAAAAGAAGAAAAGAAGTCATAATGTGGTAGGTAACTCGGCGATCTTATTGACAGTTATAGAACCTATCATTATTAATATAGGAGCCGAAGATAAATCGTCAGAATCTTCAGAGAAAGAACTTTAATTTTACACATTTATACAACACTACATCGTACTTTTTTATAGTTTCCAATGAGTTAATCATAATTATATTTCCCAAAATGAAATGATTAAAAATAATTCCATAATAAATTTATTACACTAAGTAAAAACCCATAAACCCGGTTAAAAAATTAAATTAAATTCGTCACAGCAAACAGATACCGACTGGTAATGAGAGAGCTTGCCCGATAATTTGAAACGCGTTAGACGAGGATAGATCACAAGGGATTAAGTCTAGCAGGTATAAAATCTGCTTCTCGAGTTTACTGAGTACCCGAATACGGGTATTTAGTAAACTCGATAACTACAGAATTTACTTATAAATACCTGCAATTTGCGGAAATTACTTTTAGAATTTGCATTTTTAAATGGGCCTACTCTCTTTCACTACCAAATAAACTATACCCAATCTAAAATCACATAAATGTATGTATCTATTATTTTTGACAGCCTAAAATTAATAAAAAACATGTCGGTAACGAGTTAACGAGTAGGAATTTAATTGTTTTGTAGATTTGGCATGGACGGTCATATAAAACTGGAGCACTTTGTCGGTATGGACATTAACTCTAATCGTTGATTGAAGGTGAATCCTTCTGTTAACGATCTAATGTTAACCAGAGATGCCAATACATAGCTCACTCTGTATCCTTTATATCGATGATTTTTTTCCTAGCAGTAATTAGCCTAGGTCGTTGGCCTAGTGATTAATCTACCTGACCTTACATATATACCTATCATACTTAAGTTATAATAATTATTTACAAGATGTTGACATTTCTTAAAGTTTCTACAACGATATAAGTAATTCTAATACCTAGTTATAGGTATTTGACATATTTTACACTCTTAGCTAGATTTTCGAAACAATTTAAGATAATAATAAGTTCTATTTACGGTAAATTTAAATATTTTTTGCGTTTTAAGCGCGTATTATTTCTTCCGGAACTTTATTCCATTATACCGGATATAAACTGTCCATTTTTAGGTACAATTTTGGATAGGTAGGTATAACAACTTTTTCAACAATTGTAGAACTTGGAAAACATCAACATTATGGTGTTGCGAGTTGCTTAAAATATTTATTTCCAATTCTTGGAGATCGAGCACCCCATTTATTTTAATTAGGTACTCTTAAAAACCACAAAAGCGCCACATTTTTTGGTCCTTTGAGCCGGAGACAAAAAATTTAGCTCTGTTTTCCGTTACATGTAAATAACAGTGTTATTAACTTGAAGTCTTACCTGAACTAGGCCTGTCAGAATAACGAGTGCAGTACACCCATGCTGGCCACAGTTGCGGGACGTTGCCATCACCGTCCTTCTTCACGTCTTCCGGATTAGGCAATGTCTTCACCGGCGTCTTCGGCCTCGGAATAGGCTCTGGTGTCCTTGCACCAATCTGAGACACAGTTTGACATAAGCTTCCCAGCGGTGCTACTCCGAAAGGTTTGTCTTTCGCCTCTTGGCACTTTTCATACGGTTTAAAACCGATTTTTGGCGGTGTTTTGGTCCGTAACACTGCGAACTTCCCAAAATCCGGTTTCAAGATGTTAGTGATTGAGTATTTCAAAGTTTGTATTGTGGGTTCGTCCTGCGCTGAGGATCTAGAGGACGAAACGCTTTCCGTGGGCGAGGGTGAGCGGTAACTCATAGGGCTTTGCCTGTCGCACTCCCTTTTCGGACTGGGCAGGGCAAACGAGGTGATCCTGAAGAACGAACGTTCCTGCTGTTCCATTTTTGGTATTAAATAATGCGGAGAAGTCGACGGGGTCGACACGAAGTTGCAGGTGTACGGGGAAGTCCTGGTGGATTCCGGGGAATTCGGCGAGTTCATAACCGGCTCGCTGCTGCTACTGGGGCTTGCCCTGTCCTCGAACGCCATCCTGCACCAGCTCATACGAAGCGAGAAGCGTTTAAATTGCACACCACACTAAGCACTTGCCCGCAGCACCCTCAAATCAAGTGCTTACTTCCAAAACTACGCTGTCACACTGAGTGAGATTTCAAAATAGTCATCTTTATTAGAGAGGCACATTTCTGACCACGCCCCCTGTGCATGCGCCTCGTCTTTGTCGACAGCTACACCAGCAGGCAGCTGCAATTCTCTCTTTCTACCCCACAAAACCAAACAGTGTTATCTCCTTCGCGCTTACTGAAACATAACGCGAAGAACTTCTCCGTGGACCTCGGCAAACTCCTAGGAGATTCCAGCTTGGAACTACAAGAAACTACCGAAAATCTCGCGATTAATCCGCCGGGGTTATCGATCCGGTTCTCACACGCAGGCGACATCTCACTCACGGCTCTATACTAGGCGATTGTGGGCGGGCAGGGCGGCGCTGGTTGGCTCGCCCGCGGCGGTGGGGGTAAAATAACCAGATTGAGACGTAAGTGTGTTAGTTTTTGTAGGGCCTGGGCGGGGCCAGCAGATGTAAACGTAGTAATTTCTGTATAATACATAAGTGGTATGGATTAATAAACGGTTCGGTATAATGGTTTTATCAATCACTGGCATTTAATTGACAGTTTTCTGACGTTATGCGGCCTATTGAATTGTTAATGGGTGCGTATTAATCGGACATTTATTCTTTGGTAATATTTGGAATGGGATCATTGTGCAAGGTCTATTTCTGCTTGCTCAATTGTTACGAGCTTGTTAAGTAGGTACTTATCAATCACGTCCCGTTAGAAACAAATGGTTAATATTTAATAAATGGTTAATATTTGATCAAGTAGGTATTTCCATATATGAATTGTTAATTAACAAGATCACGATTCTAGGAGAATGTTGGCGGGCATCTGTTTAGATTATTAGATAAATACTTAATGGTAATATATCGCAATTTTATAAATTTGAATATGGGATTCCACAGGGATATGTACTCGGCCCCGTGTTATTTATCATTTATTATTGCACATGCGAAACAAGCAGCTACATAAATCGTTACCATTATCTGTAACAACTAATGTATTAAAATTTACTGCTCGTAACTGCGAAGCTCTGGAAGAGGCACTTAAAGTAAAATTATTCCTCTCTAAAATTCCGGAATGTCGGGATGTTTATTCAAATAAATTCCTACATAACTAAATTTTACATACAAGTTTTGATAAACCATCGGAATTTTAAAATTCCGAAATACCTATCTCAAAAATTAGATGTAAAATTCATCAGAATTTTAAAATTCTGACATCTCGGAATTTCTTTATTAAAATTCCGACTTATAGGTAACTCGGATTAATTCCGACTTTATAATAACGAAGTCACATAATCGGAATATAAAAATTTTGCATTCCTATGATTCCGAATTTAAAATGATCCGAGTTATAAGTCGGAATTTTAATTGAAAATTCCTAGTTTTCAGAATTTTGAAATTCCGTTATATCTCGGAATTAAAATTCCAAGATGTAACTCAAAAATTTATGTAAAATTCCGAGTTACGTATAACTTACGTATAGAATTCTTTCGAATAGGATTTCAATCAACATTTGCCGATAAATTTTTCAGGAACATACAACAATTGTAATCTTACATTTAATTTCCACTAAATAAACATTTAACATTTGTAATTTGCCGACGTCGTCCAGGGCGCGAACGTCTTTCATACCTACTTAGCAATCGATAACCTAGCATGTTTTACTTTCGCTTTCGCTTGCCTATTTAAAATAAAAAAGTATATTTTCGTAAGGGGTAGAATGAAAAATATAAAGTGGAAAATAAAGACATAATAGATTTACAATTAAAATACAAAAAGGTTATTTGTTGATAGTAGGAAGGTAATTTAATTACGGTTGTTAGTTGTAACTAGTTTTGTCTTACGGACAAAAAATGTTAATGAAATTACAAATTGTAATGAAATCTTAGTTTTCGTACCACAATTTGCTTTCAATACGAGACTTGTACGACACTTGAAACAAAAAAAGTGCGGTAGTGATCATCAGTTCTTATAATTTAGATCCCTTATCCATATAAGTCGTTCAAATGTCAAATACCTATTTCCCATTAGTTAGGTACCTAGATACCTATTATGTAGGTACCAAAATAGGTATCTAGGTACCATAAAGTTTAGAACGTTTGGAACGGGCTAGGTATTTGGAAATGTATCGTTTATATTCTTTAAGTAATCGTGTACCGTAAAACGGGGCTACTTCGACAGGTTTTTGGTATAGTTGGTACTGCGGAGGAGAAACTATATGACCTTCAGAACCTTGATTCATGTGCCATCGTAACAATTGAAGCCTAGGCTATCGATTGACCAAAAAATTAAGAAAACATTAAAAAAACACAGAAGATAGGAACAAACTTTTGAGCACACTTTTAATCGTCATAGAAACATGAGGCACTCACAGGTGCCTTACAAATTATTTACCCGAGCGCGGATTTTCAGTGAACAGAAAGTGGAATTCCACACTTTCGCCCTCCCCGAAGAGAAGCTGCTACGATTAGTCATTCGAGGGCTGCCATGCGGAATGACAGGAGCCGAGATCGCAGAGGATCTGGCAAAACAGGACTTCCATCCATCCTCCGTTCAGACGATGTCAAGCCCCAGGACCAGCGAGAAGATCTCGCTGGTACTAGTACAGCTACCAACCACCGAGGAGGCGATCCTGGAGGAGTACCGATGCTGCCACCTCGTCGTCCAACGCGTCGACCAAGGTGGAAAGACAGCGAGCACCGAGAGAGGTCGGGCAGTGCTATCGCTGCCAAAAGTTCGGGCACTCCCAGAGAAACTGCACGGCCAAGCCCAAGTGCGTGATATGCGGCGAATATCATCGCACTTCTGACTGCAAGAATACAAGAGAGCTGCCAGCCAAGTGCGCCAACTGCGGAGGAAGCCACCCCGCCAACTACAGGGGTTGCCCGACAGCACCCAAGAAGATGACGTAACCAGAAAAACATCAACAAGCCCCAACAGGAACACCAACAAACACAGGTAAGCGCACAAAAGCTACTCCCGTACTAACCGGTTTTTCATTTGCAGATGCGACAAAGAAGACCAGTCAGGCCCCACCTAAAGCCGACGAGAGCCCCGAGAAGCAGCAGCCCATCAACATGGAGTTGATTGCCCAGCTGAGACAGGCCCTAAATCTCCTCTTCTCGGCTCTTCCAACCCTGAATGGCCAATAGAGTGAAGCCTGAAGCTCTGCAGATTGCCTCTTGGAACGTCAACGGTGTTAGAGCCCGAAAAGTAGAGCTAGAAGAACTTCTAGCGCGGACTAAAATAGAGGTGATCGCTTTGCAGGATACCAGGCTAGAGCCTGATCTCAGGTTCCAAGTACAAGGCTAACAGATACACCGCAGAGACCAGAACAGAAACGGGGGAGGCGTAGCCTTGCTAGTGAAATCCAGCCTGGACCACCATGCTCTGGCACTCACCATGGATAATATGGAAGCCGTTGCCGTGGCCATAAATACCAGAAGCAACGGACTTATTAACATCACGGCAGCCTACCTTCCCCCGCGAAGTCATATACACGCAGATATGGAAGCCCTACTACCACCTGGGGCACAAGTAATCATCATCGGAGACCTGAACGCGAAGACAACGGAGTGGAATAGCGCAAACACCAACCAGAGAGGACGCCAGTTACGAAGATACCTGAAGCACCGCAAATTCCTGGCGCTGGGTCCTCCGCAACCCACCCACTTCCCCTCTCACAGAGGGCGTTCGGACGTGCTGGACATTGCAATCATGCGCAATGTGCCTTTGCAGTTCCACCTCAAGAACCTCAGGGAGGGATCCTCAGACCACGACCCCATCCTACTTCACCTGGGCATAGCACGGGCGGACAACGACGAATTGTTCACCAAGAAAAGGACGGACTGGCCGCAGTTGCAAGCCCATCTGCAAAAGTCCATTGCAGTACCCCGAATCGAGGACGAACCTGCAGTCGAAGCAGCCATAGTCCACCTCGAGGAAAGTATAGGCACAGTGCTGAGCGCCAGCACAACGGAAACCATCGTGAGACGGGAAGCAGACCCAACCGGAGAAATTTCCGAAGAGGCCAAGAAGCTAATCAGGGACCGCAGAAGAGCGAAGAAACACGCTCTCAGGACGCAGGACCCAGCGGATAAGCACTTGGTCCACCAACTCAACGGGAGAGTCAAAGTAGCCCTCCAAGAGCACCGAGACGAAAGATGGCAGCTCCATCTGGAGTCCCTAGACCCCCAGGACAACAGCCTATCGAAAGTGCAGCCCTGAGGTTCACCCGAAAACCGACGATTCCAATCCACGGTGAGAGAGGTCTTGTTTACACCCGACTAGAAAAAGCGGAAGCTTTCGCCGACAATCTCGCACTGCAGTATAGGGAGTTCGACCCGCCAGACGAGAACGAGGACCACGTAGACGAAGTGAACCGAAGGGCTAGGAGGCTAAGACGACAGCCAGACGAGGACCAGATCCGACCTGCATCTCCAGAAGAGATCATTGGTATCCTGGCCCACGTCAACGTACGGAAGGCACCTCGAAGGTCGAGACGGGATAGGAAACCGGATTCTCAGGAAGCTTCCTCTTAAAGGAGTGGCCACACTTGTGGCTATCATAAATGCTATTTTGAGGCTCCGGTATTTCCCCTCCAGATGGAAAAAGGCAGACGTGATTTTCATCCCCAAGCCCGGGAAGGACCACCTCTTCCCCCAAAATTACAGGCCGATCAGCCTACTGCCAGCAATGAGCAAAATTGTCGAAAAGGTCATCTTGGACATGATCAAGGAGAAATCAGAAGAGCTAGAAGCCATCCCAGATGAGCAGTTCGCGTTCAGAAGAGGACATTCCACGGAGCTGCAAGTACTGCGGCTAGCGGAGTACGTCACCGAGGGATTCAACCGAAGAGAGGTCACAGGGGCAATCTTCCTGGACATCGCCAAAGCCTTCGACAGAGTATGGCACGACGGATTGATTATCAAGATGATGGACGCCGGTTTTCCGATATCCCTCCTCAAGCAGATCCAATCCTACCTACGAGGGCGGATCATCCGAGCCAAAGTAGAAGGAGAGCTGTCAACCGACAGACGCCTAGAAGCAGGGGACCGTACTCTCCCCACACCTGTTCAACCTATACACCGCGGACATGCCGCGGACAACAACACCACCATGGCCCTCTACGCAGACGACACCGTCATCCCCGCCAGATCCTCGCAAGTGAGGCAGGCCACCCACTACCTGCAAGAAGCCGCTTCTCGAGGACTGGTGCAACCGATGGAAGGTGGAAATCAACGCGGAGAAGAGCCGAGCAGTGCTGTTCCGGAGGGTTCGCAAGCAGAGGCCAACAGGACACGTCAACATCCAGTGGGAGAACAACGTCAAGTACCTTGGCGGGACCCTGGATCGAGCCCTGACATAGAAGGACCATATAGATGCCACTACGGAAAAGGCAAAGTTTACCCGAGCCCTGCAGTACCCAATGGTAGCCGGCGACAAGAGACTGAGCCTGAAGAACAAGACAACCCTCATCAAGACCGTCTTACGCCCCCAGCTGACCTACGCATCCACCGCATGGGGATACGCAGCAAAGACGCATCTCAAGCGGATCCAAGCAGTGGAAAACAGCGCTTCGGACTGGAGTAGGTGCCCCTTGGTATGTGACCAACGAGGTCTTCCGAAGGGATCTGAAATACAAGACGGCCACAGAGATGATCGAGGACCACGCCAAGAAGATCTACGTCATCGCAGAGAACCACGGGAATCCGCTAATTCGGCTGGCCACGGACTACGATCAAGAGGAAGCAGGACTTCACAAGCGGCCAAAGACCCAAATTCTGGACAACGGGTAAGTATAATATAATCACGATCTTATGTTTCAGCACGACTGATGCGAGAAGAAGCAGACGACACCGAAGAAAAGAACAGGACAAAAGAAAACGGATCGAGAAGACACTAAAACAGCCCAATCCAGTGGATGGCGAGGCCGACTGCCTTGCCAAACCACACATCCTTACCTTACCTGACTGAGCCAGCGAGCTGATGGCTGATACAGAGCTGATAAAGAGCGATGGTACCGCTCGGCCTCCTCCTCTTATCGAGGTCACATCTATAGCCAAGGATATTGGCGCGCCGTTCAAAAATATAATGGCGTGTAAACTTTTGCTAAATATTGCTTTAATTGATTTAATTTTAAGCTAGTTGACAGTAATTAGTTGTCAGTGCGTAAAAAGACGCTAACCTAGGTATCTATATTTCATGCTATATTTTAAGTTTATTTGTTGATTTTGTTATTGTTGATGGTAAACAGTTTCTTGTACACCCTGTAGGTTATGTAGGTATTAAAGCAATATTAACTAAAAGTTTATATCCCATTATATTTTTTTTATTATTCTTTATTCGACCTATAAAATATATATCTAGTACCTACGACAAAAATATGTTTCTACATTAATTCACATCTATGTTATTAATATTAGAATTTAAGTTAAAGTCTTCACAACTACTATTTGTTAATTTTACATGTATAGTCTCAATTACGTTGTTGAGATGAGAGCATTAAAATAGATATCTGCATCTCCTATTGGAGACCTTATATGTAGGTACGTAGGTACATAGTAAATAAACATTTACTTTAATTAACTCTATCAGGGTAAACTCAGGATGTAGGTACCTATATCTACATGTGACGACCATCAAAGAATTCCCTCCAGCATAATATCAAACCAGCAACCAGCGTATTTACAAAAGTTATAAATTTACTAGTCAAGTACTTTGTTGGTTATAAACTGTTGTAAATGAGTGGAGACTATGGATATGACCAGCTGCAAGCGGCACGTTTGATAACAGTATATCCATGCTCATGCTAATAGTGTTACTTAAGAGCTTTGTCCTTCGCCTCCACACCAACCACACGAATAAATCGCCTGTCGATTGTTGATGCAGGAATTTCGAGTTTATGCAGGAGTTTGCGGCTTTGATGCAAATATGAATTATTTATAAACCATAAATTTGTTATTAGGTAGGCCTTGTACTGATAGCAAAACTTCACGCGGAAAATAGGTAGGTATATACATACAAGTTGGAAGGAACTAACTCCTTAAAACCGCATGGACAACAAAAGGTTCTTACTGATCAAGAATGTTACTTTTATGGTTCATATAGGAGTTTTCACTTACTACGTTTGACCTTGGATATGTGGGAAATCGTATTTGCAACAGTGTGTCAGGAGCATTACCTGTTTTAAACATAACCTCCCTGGAAATGCTTCTGTATATGTCATACTGTCCCAAAGATTTGCACTAAACGTATCTCATGCTGATCAAGGTGCAACAGAAAGTGTTTTGAAAAATTGGATGTAGAACTGGAAATCCATGCAATGAAATAACTCCCTATAGTAGCTGGAACTGTGACGAAACCAATCTGGTTGATAACTAAGAACTTCAGAAAGTCATTACCAGGCGAGGAACGAAGTATGCAGGAAATCGAAGGTTCTGATGAGGGACAATTCGCTCATGTCTATGTGAACTTATAAATACTAGAAACTATGGTCTATCTGGTCTAAAAATGGAGCCACCAATGGAAGATAGAACCCAACCACCACAGGACCTACTCCCATGAGCAGATCTTTGAGGGCACGTTCTTAAATTTGAACACGCCAAGGTGGTCCAAAAGCAATAGCTGGGGACAATAGATCGCACTAAAATATTAGTCATTCAATGATGCAAAGCTAACAATATTTCTTACTAGCCTAATTCTCCTCCAGCCACTTGATGTGGCTGATTTTCGACCAATGAAGATATATCGGAGAAAGATTTTGAACGCATGAAAGCAAAACGATTATAGGAGCAGATGTACAAAAAAAACGACTTCTTTTTTTCTAGGTTTCTTCACCACACGTTGTTCTTAATTTTAAACAAATTTTCTTTACATATAATTTCGATACAGTCACCGCAACAACGTATTGCGATATTACACTAGTTAATTTAATAACGCATTTCATTGGCTGTGTGACAATTATTATTTCACGTTTGGTTTACGCATTTTTGCGAAATGATTTCGAAGAAAACATCAATCTGTTTCATAAAACTTGTTTTTCACACGTTCGTTTCACTTGTAGGCACTTATATTTAAAATTTATCTCAATATCGAAATACTAAAAAGTAAATTAATCGAGAAGTACTTGCTTGTATATAAGAAACGTATTGCGTCAAAGCTTATGGAGCATTGAAGGACATAGAACAGGAACAGCAATTGGTGTATTAATAATCTAGTACCTAATAATCTAGTAGGTATTATTTTTTTAGAGTTGTCTTTATATTCATTGAGAAAAGCTTGCATCATTTATTTCAGATTTTTTTTTGCATTGCGTTCTCGAGCTCGAAAAAAAAATTTCAACGTAAATAACTTCGCGAAAAGAAGACAGCACAAATCTTAAATATTCAAAAATTATTTTTTTTGCGTATCTATTATTTAGGTAGGTAATTAAAATTTTTAAAAAAAGAATCAGTTAAAATCGATTCGATGTTCATTGGAGTATTTTTTATTTATTTCCCCTTGACATTTTTGGTTTTTTTTAAAAAATATGTCTATAGATAAACAGTTAGAAATATTTTTATTTATACTAGAGCATGTAATTCCAATAACTTCCGAGTCTTTAAAAAAAATATAATTTTTTTCGTGGCATTCGCGTTTTCCAATTCTTATAATGACACTAATTTCGAGGAAAAATAATCAGATTGATTGAGCGCGCCAATTTATAATATCTATTACCGAAATTGTATCGTTATAAAAGTTTAAAAACGCTATTGATACGAAAAAAAATTTTCTTTTAATTCCATGTTCTAGTATAACTGAAAAATAATTGTAAATGTCTGTAGAATCACATATATTTTTTATAAAAGAGAATGCCAAGTGTAATCCACAAAATAAATAAAAAATACTTGTCGTGTTTTTCCAATATTTCAATTAAATAGTACGCAAAAAAACTGACCTCGTTTTATGAGATGCGTATGCATTCCGCCTCGCAGGTTGCATTTCATTGTTGCCAGGTATTAAAGGATTAATATTAAGCGTATGGAGATAGGGACTGTTTATAATATTTATTGTTACAATTACATGTGTGCCATTGCTTTCTGCATTTTATTAGTGCATCGATTTCAATCGATAGTTAAATTCCGATGGATTTTTATAAAAAGCAGTTGCAACCTAAAAACAGCAAAATCCTTAGTTCTGTAATATATGCAATTGTTTCCCTATGGGCCGGTTAAGAAAACTTTATCAAATTCGCCACAACTGAATATCTACTTAAAGTGTACTTTCAACAAAGGAAAATTATGTACTACAACAGCAGCCGAAAATTTAATTCGGTATTGCCATTCGGGTTTTTACTTAGGGCAACAGTCGGCGCGTTCTGAAATCGCATTAACCATTCTGGGGTTTTTTCAGAGTTTGAAACAATTGATTATCTACGACTTTACCTACGCAGTTTTGGGCGTCACGCTTATACGGACGAAACGGGGACGATTTGTCTCATCTCATTAATCAGGAAAAAGCATTAGGTAAGTGTTCTTTTGGTAGGTATTACATAATTGTGTTTATTGTGACGGAACCTCAAAAGTAACAAAAACTGCGCTACGTCATGATATATAATATCCTGAAATATACTAATTTATAATTGATCGATAATAACTGTACAATTAATATACAATACTTATATGATATGCTCTAGTGAAATAATCACGATACGGAAACATTAACAATGTTTCCGTATCGTGATTATTTATGATTTGTTCAAACATAACCTCTATTTGCAGTAAATGGTAATTTTAAATACAATGTATAAGTTATTGTGTACAATGTGTAAGTTATTCACTATTTCCCAACTAGCTACTATTTTAAAAAACCTGCCATAAATCGAAAACGTGCTCTGTGCGTTGTGTTTGAAGAAATAGAAGTGTATCTTTTTAGGAGACTGGACCCATATTAGGTATCTCTCCCCTATCTATCGAAAAAACGTTGTACTTAAAATTTGTCCCTCTGTCCATTTTTGGGGTTATACTGAGTGTACATGTTCAGCCCCGAGAAGGGCTCATTGAGCCATCCCCTAACTACTCACCAAATTTCTCCAAAAACCTACTCACGAAAACCTTAAACGACTGGACTAGGGATAACCTTAGTGGATAACTTGAACAATTAGCACCCAAATAATTGTGAGGATATAGTGAAGGTACATGCCAAAACGACAATTATTTATTTAGATAGAGGTAAATAATATATGTATAAGTAAGAGCATTTAATATTTTAACGCCACGGGACGATGATCCTCCGTTCAGCAATTCAGCATTTACGACACGTAAATATAGGTATAAATATATTTTCTTCATTAAAATTTACTGCTCGAACATGAACTCTCACTTAAAAGCTAGCGATAATCAAATACAAGAGTAGGTACGAGTGTATATATATGACTTCTCTTTAACCTGCCATGCCGTTATGTTGTTTATGGCTTCCTAATACTAATAAAGTTTTATCTAACTTTTAAATGCATATAATAGGAGTTAAATGAACTGTACTTACACTACGATTTATGATCGGTAGGTAAATAGTAAATGATTCTCATGAGACTCGAAATGTTAAGTAGTAGATTGAAGGCTGCTGTGATCTCATGATAAACATATTATGATGAACGGTGATCTGTGTCTTGTTGGAAAACTTTATAATGTTAGCAGCGCACTCTGTAAAATTAATGTTACTCCCTTCGGCTGTCACAAACATTTTCTGAAAGTATTTCCTTGGGATTATCGGTCATCTTAAAAATTAAACGGTCTGTAGGAATTAACTCCTAGATAAAAAAGTCTATTTGAGTATAACATTTTTGTAACTTTGACAGCGATAAAAAAGGTACATCATTTTTTATCACCCCTAAATGAGTTCCTCAAAAGCAAAGTACATCTAGTAGTCGCACGTCACTTTAAAATTTGTCCTGTCAGTTATAATTTTTAATGCCCCAGTGCATCGTACGTGTTAATCCTGGATTATGTTTAAGCCTGACTTATTTTGACATATTTGCATGCAGTGACAACCGAATTACGAGATCCTGATTTTTCTCAATTGGAAATTCGGTGCAATCAATTATTATATCATATTCATTTGTGTTTCGTTAACATTTCATAGACCAAAAATCGACAGATTTTAGCTTGGCATACATATGATTTGTCCAGACGTGACTTCCGTAAGACAGGCCGGGGACAAGAATTTGTTACGTCACGATACTGGTCTGGTCACGGCATAACGTAATATACAATATACCGAGGTTTTTATGAGTAAAACAGAATATATTTCAAAACAAACTGTTAGTTATGATAAAATAACTTGAAAGGGGGTTTCCACATCACCATAGAGGTACCCTAATAGACGCGTTGGCTCTTAAGGAGGCTTCGCCAGTCGCCCTACCTCCACTCCACTAAAACTGATTGCAAAACGAAGATCTAACTATGAAATTTCATTAATTTTCTGTTTGATCTATCCTTATTTTGACTGCCAATTTCATTGTTGATTATTTTTGAATAATTATTAAGGAATATTGGAAAGAATAGGACTAGTTTTGGTTAATATTTATTTGAGTGTATTGTTACATAAAACACATTTTTTCATTTATTTCTTCTACCTACTTTTCTAATTTTAAAATTATAAACTCCTGCAAAAGGATCCTATGTTTACCAAGAGGTAAACATAAATGCTTGTCCCTAATGATCTTGACCTTCTGTTAAAAAAGATTCGGAAATTAACTGCGAGCGTAAGTAAGACACTAAGTAAGGATGGCGTTATGCCAAAAATACTGTCTCAGTATTTTTGGAAAGGCATCCTTCTACAGCGCGTTTTAACGCCTCTCCATTAGCGGCTTCAAAAGTCATTCATTCTGTATATTTCTAACATCAGGTATATCAAGAAAGGCTTGAGAAGCTTGATATGCGAAAACCTTCTTCCTTGCCTTCTTCATTGAAACTACCTTTAGTGCTTGTATTTTCATGAAACATTGACTTATTGCATTATCTTTACTCGTTTTCTTATCATGTTTACTTTTAGGCATATTGACTGATGGTATGGCTGCAGGATTTAATATTTTCCACTGTCCTAAAAAGAGTTATAAAATTATGGCAAGAATTATATCTAAAAATGACAAATTAACATGCGAAATACATGAAAACATGTCATAGATACCACTCCTGATTTCTAGTTTATATTTGTACGTGAAGAAATCTGTCCATCAATAGCAGTAGTTTTTCGTTTTCTGCCATTACCTGTTCTACGCTTATTTCTGCCAGTTTGTCTAAAACGTTCGACTACTCTTTTGATGGTAGAGCGATGAACATGAAGGATTCTTGCAACATATTCATAAATACGACCATCTTCAACAAGAGCAACAGCTTTTGCGCAATTTTCCAAACTCAAAACCATGGTAGGAATACAGTTCTCAGGAGAACAGTTCTTGCGTAAAAAAAATCACTGTCAAGCTGACATCAAAAAATAACTTTTCGTATAGTAAACTGTTGGTGACAAGTTCATTTTGCTTTAAAAATTAACGAATACACCTAAAGACATGAACTAAAAAACCAAAAGTAGGGAAGGTATGGCTCTAATCACGAATAATAGAGGGTGCGCGTAGTGGAGGAGAATTATCATGAATAAAAATATGTTTCATCCATTTGAATAATTTAGGCTACAGAGTTAAGAAGCACAAGTCAGAAAAATACCTGTAAAACATTTTGAACTACTATTTAGAAGCGTAGATATTGCAGCTCAATTGAAAAGTTCTTAGTACCAGTGGCGGCTCGTAGGATGAAGCAGGCGAAGCTCGTTATTTTTACAATTTAAATTGTTTTAACAATGCATTAATAATGTAATGTATGAAATTATTATTTAAAATAAATACAATTATTATTTCTTCATATAACGGAAACTGTAAAATTATTACGCGACGTTCTGCGCGACTATGTAGATAGGAGACTACAGCACATCACAGATTACATGGAAGCGACGCGATTCACGCGATAATAGACTAATTTTCTAAAGATGTCCGAAAGTCAATGCCTGAAAGTACATACTATTTAGTGACTTAGCTTATTTGTTGAGCGAAACGTCCAGATACAGACTTTTCACCATTCAACTTTCCCAATGTTAATATTGCATCGATGATGGGCAAATGATTCCAAAACGGTCATTACGAATACCTTCGCATACCATTTGGTCTTAAAAATTGCCTAGCAATGTTTATCGAATGATAAAATATAAGATGCTTTACGAGATCGTCAAGCAAACATTTGTTTTCTCATTAAATTACATTTACAAAATACATGTGTCTGAAAACTGAATTCCTTACGTCAATTAAATGTACCTACCCCATAAAAGTACAAAATATGACACGCTTTATTGCGTGTTCGAGGATTTTTGAAAAAACAAATATTAATATTTAAAAGGCGGTTTTAAATGCCAAACCTTCTCAATGGGCTTTAATTTTGATGATAATGTAGACACCAGATTATTATACCGTATTGGTAAAAAAAATTGGTAACAAAAAAATTGGTACGTATTTTGCAAGAAATTGATAATGAAATTATTCTACAGGATCTTTTAAAATTAGGGTTCCACAGCATTTTAATTAACCCTGTATAATGACTAAAACGCAAGCAAAATACTGAATCAAATCAAATATATCAAAATACTGGATATGCAAGTTAATTTAATTTAATAATTTTAATTCGAATTATTTGATTATCCGGATCGGTTTTAATTTATCCGGATTATCGCGACACCACGGTATTATTATTATTATTTATGTTATCTAAAGTGATAAGTGATAATATATTTAGGTATTTAGTTTTTATATCTGAATTATGATAGGTGTTTAGTTCAGTTTAATAAAGTTGGAGGCCAAGATGTCCGGTTTTGATAAAACTCACTCACCTAAGCCCTTTCGAATATTTCTAAATTTTGTATGGTTTCCGCCGCATTAACGCAGGTAAACATGAGAATTGGGTCCCTTCGGTGCAACTATAGGCATAGCAAATGAGCCAGAGGTATATTTTTGTTAGAAGTAAAATATTTTGTCGTATTTTGACAGGAGGGTGTACTCGTTTCGTCATGCAATGCGTGTCGAATACAGATGTCCATTAGTGCCGATTTCTATTCACTTGAGAATTTTGGCTCATTATTTGTGTTTAGTTGTCAGAACTGGGAATTGGAAACCCGTGAACATCGACACTTGCAATCGCAAAGGGCCAGGAGGAAAAAAGCATCTCTTGCTAGTTTATTTAAAGATATTAAAGATATTTAAAGATTATTTTAAAAAGTTGCAAAATGTTTCTGCTTCAAGTTTATTCTTTTCTCTATCAAGGAAAAACAAGGTTTCTGATAAACAAATTTTTGAAAAAAAACATGTTTTAAAAAAAACAAAACGTTTTTTCAGTTTACATCACTATTTTTATCACACGATTTTAAACGGGATTGCGCGCGTAGCTTGACTCAGCCCACAGTCGTACTCATCACTTAAACGGTTGTCGTACGCGCGCCGGTTCTTTTGTTTTATAATATTGTTTCGAAGTTGAAGGTTGAAGACAAAAAATGACGGCGTGTGATCTCATGAATTAGTTTGACGGATAAGGTCAACATTAACGCCCTCTGCCCATATTGAATTTAAGTAAAGTGCAACCCGGTCATAAAATCGAATTTTACGTGAAAGTATGGCGCAAGTGTTTATGAATAAACGTTGGTTGTGCGGATGCGAAGAGACCAATGCGTTTTTCGTTTTGTTTGTTTTCTGTTCGGTGGCGATGATAAGTAGATGAGAGATGGGGTACGTGATTTGAGGCATCTCGGCGAAAAGATAAAATAAATTATAGTTATAAAGTTATAGTTATATACTATTAAAAAAAACTAAAAAAGACACGCTTTTAAATATAAAATCATGCACCCCACGCGTTTTTCACAATTCGGTTCAAATCACTGAAGCAATTACACAGGCGTTCGATGATGAGCAAAAAACCAAAATAGCAACTTACAAGCTTAGCAATGTTTTTGATAGTGTGATAGGCATCATGACATATTATTAGACACACTGTGAGGAGTGTGAGGTACAGAAGAGTTGAGGTTCATGACTTGAAGGAAGAATTACACCTGGAAAATAGAAAATAATGTGTATCATTGCAAGGATGTATATTAGAAATGAAGAACATAAAGTGTGATGTACCTCAAGGGTCCATGGGCTATTTTTCATCTATAGTAATGACCTTCCTTCGAATATTACATGTAATGATACAGTTAGTTTTCGGAATATAGCAAGCAAAAAGATAGAGTTTCTACAAGAAACCAATAGACCAACCACTACAGGAAACCACTGAACGGTTAAATACAAATAAGCTTAAAATGAATGCTATTCAAACACAACGGTTAATTTTAATAATTTTTAAATCAAGCACTACGCACATCACAGTTCTATAAAATTGTTTAAAATTGTCTCAAATTCATTGAGCACGTACAAGAACTGAACAAGAAGTTATTTGGATACAAAACTTAAATACTTATAGCAAAATTTAACTTTAGAGAACTTAAAAATCTAGTCCAGTTTTAATTATCTCCGATGATTCTAATATAGTTAGCGAAACCCGCGTCGAGTCTAGTTTAGTGCTGTTTAGTTCAGCGTTGATGCTTGCGGCACTACATACTTCGATATTGATAATATTCTGATTAGAACATTAGAAGGTTTTCTCGTATTGTAGTGTATGTAAGTATCGTTTGTCATTCGCTATAAAGCATTTCTTATCAAGACACGTCGCACAATTAAAACAAAAGACTAACTAGCGCTACTTCCTTAAACGCATTAAAGACTTCTTGTGCCATTACCGTTCGGATAACGTAAAATGGAAATTGTGTAGCGATCGTATAGTAGTTTTTTTTCCGAGGGAATTCAAACCCTACGTGCGCTGTCAGCGATACTTTATGGTCCCCTTTTTAATTGTTTTACTTCCAAAGAGAAAATTGTTTCGGCCCGTACCTTTGACAACGGTTTTATTACAGGGCATTTTGTCACAGAGTCGGGATGCCTCTGTAGCGTGCTTTTTTATGCATGGGCTCTGACTTCTCCAACGAGGATACTGCATAAAATAAGCAATATTTCCGATGCAAGTCAGCCGAGACCGAGGTCTCGGCTGACTTACCTCTACCTTACCGAGGTAAGGTAGAGGCCGAGAAAATCACACATCACGTCACAAGACCAGTCGCGGTGATTTTACACTATTTTACATCAAGGCATATATGAAGTACCGTACCCCGGGATTCGAAAAATCATTCCCTACGTATTTCTCGATATGGTAGGATAGAAATATACAGAATGTGTAAGTTAGATACAGTAAGTAAGATCGGACGTGAATCAACGAATCCCGCATACGACAGAGTAGTTAGTTAAGGCGTCGTCCGCTGCTTGTAGTGCTTGTTGATTATACTCGTAAAAGGTTGTACGTTCTTCGGTCTTCCTTAGTAAAAAGCTCTATTTCAAAGTTGTTCTTGGTAACAACTTTGAAATAGACAACTTGTTAGTTCTTGGTAACACTCGGAGTAGTTTCCACAAACGCCAAAACACTTTCACTTCGCTCGACGCGCGTTTCGCCAACCAGGCATCATCCGGAGACGATTAAAAACTGAGTATTTAATCGTTTTAAAGTACTGAGTAAAACTACGTCGGACGAAAAATACCTAATGCAGACTACTGTCTTAGGTATTAGGTATTTTTCAGAGTCGTGTATTATAAAAATAGATAGAATGACTAGAGACGATGATTCTATCTTGGAGGTTCCTAGAGAGAAACCAAAACTTATAAAAAACGCTATTCTTTCAATATTTCCGAATCAACCGTCCAATACGACAAAAAATCACCTGTTAAGCGAAAACACCCAGACGAAAGGCAACATGAGTTAGCAAATCAGGACGACACTATTTTTCAGGAATGGATTCGCAGTGATAACGTAGGTATTAAATTTCGACAACTTTTTACTTAAATTTAAGGAGAAACATTTGTTCCATTTCCTTTTCAAAATTTCAGAGATTTTTTATTTCTATATTTCCGTGACACAATTCCTTGAATCAGAAAAAAAAATAAAAGTTTCAAGTCTTCTTAGAGTAAAGTCGAGTTTGTCTGTTAAAATTGAAGTCTCGTACACTCTCTGTGATTTTACAATAATGTGTATTACTTAAACCACAGTTTCCTGTGCTTAAACTAGTTGTCTTAAACTGCGTCCGGCGTATTCTATGAGTGTGGCCTAGTTTTGTGTTTGGGCGATTTTGAGCTTCCCAATGGTATGACTAAAAACGACGGCATATGTTGAGCGTATATTTTCAATAATGGTTAATGGACAGAAACAAGGAACAACGCGTCTACGTAATTGATTTCGGTATTAAGAATAAGTATTAAGAATATTTTTTATTTTTAGTTATTGAAGATCTCTTCTTCGTTATCTTCCTCCGTGCGTTCAGATTCAGCAGATAATGGCTCTGTTTTTAAATAATTTTCTACATTAGAACAATTGCAGCCTGCACAATTTGCATGCCAGAATGCAGATTAATCCATGCTTTCTGCAACCACATGTACCGCAATCTTTATTGCAACTGTAGAAAATTAATTTCATAACTAATTAATTTCTACACAAGTTCACATACCCAATTTGTTGGATTTAAAACGTCTTCTCCGTGTAACCGACTCTGTACTTGTAAATACACTTTTGTATATTTGGCAATAGCCATTAAATACAATCTGTACCTATTCTACTATAAGTTTGGTACATTTTCCTTAAAAGAGTTTTCATTTAAAGACGAAAATTATGGTTCTTCGTTTGACATGTCAGAAAATATCGATTTCTTTTCAGAAATAATTCATAATTTGTCTGACATTAAACTAAATTATTCAGTATTATCATCACTATTTTATATTTACGGATATTGTGCAAATTCTGTTATTAAATTTGGTAATGGTTGTGAAAATTGTTTAATATACATTCCTACATATTCAGATTTTTTCATACAATTTACCATATACAAGTCTTCTGAAAACGACTCTGTTGAGGTTAGCGAATATCTTAAAAATTTAACAAGAGGTGCTTTAAAAAAACCAACGGAAATATTCTTTGAAGTTTCTATTCAATCCTATCAAATATGTAATGAGCTTATTTCAGATAAATGGATTTAATAGATGGATTTAATGGCATATTGTTCAGTGAACACCAAATATTAATTTAGGTTAATGCTAATTGTAGTAATGGTCCTAATACGGATCCATGAGGAACCCCTGAAGAGACCGATATTAAAACAGATTGTTGATCATAACATTAAATAAACTGTTTTGCCTGAATCATACAAGAGCAAACTGCACAACAGAGACAGAGCGAACAGCACAGTTTTGACCTACTGCGGCCGCGTATATGGTAACCCGTTACATAAATAATAAGTATAAAAATAATAAGTATAAAATTATTTATTATAACAGATTATCAATTGACAAATAATACTAAACTAAACGTAATTTAAATAATATATGTTGAATTACTTCGATCGGGTCGAGATTATAACAGCTCGTACCAGTCGAACATCTTTTATGATAGAAAGTAGAATAAAAGGCCAATACATGCGTGAATAGTGAATAACAGCTTTAGGATAAATATTTATAAAATGTGATTAACATAGTTCGATACAATATAGTGAAATATAGAAAAGTGTTATAAGAAATATAATTTGATTGGTTGTCATATGGTTAAATTAACAGAAAATACATGTAACTAAGGAAGTGTATTTATTTCTTGGAAAAGAATAACAACGTACAATAGTTAGCTTATGGCATTAAAGAAGTTCGCCACGCAGATAATGTTTCTAAGAAAATCAAGTTGAAATTTCAATTGACCATATTAGTTAGGTTATGAAAATCCGGGCGCGAAATTTGAAATGGGTTCCTAAAGACACTTCAGCAAATTTGACTGTCATGTATTTCTTATGGGAGATTCAAAAGTGTGATTTTCAGACGGGAATTTCTCGAGTTTTGGGCATTTCTTAGTATTTAAACCTATTATACGTCAAACTTTAAACATATTTCTCTACAATTCAAGTCCAAATTATTTTTTTAGACCTATGACTTAATTAAATAAATGCTTTAAATTTGTTAAATTGTCTGTTTTCCATGGACGTACGTCGCATATTAGTTTTAACATTTCTTACGCAAGAGCGCCAGGCCAGCTACCAGCTGTAAAAGTAAGGTAATGTAATAATAAGGGTTATGTTATGATATTGTCGGTGGGTTGTTTATTACAATTTTGGTCAATGTTTATCGATTTTTTACATTAATGATGTATGAATATACCTACTATGTAGACTTTTATGAAAGAATAATGGAAAAATGAGCTCAAATGTGGATTTCTCCATATAAATAATAATCCGGTAATTACCTACCTAGAATCCGATAAGTACCTACCTTTGGTTATGTAAGGTTTTTCATTAACTAACTAAACAGATACCGCACAGCAAACTTGATGATACTAATGGAAAAGCCTTGGAAAAACAACGGTATGGTGCTTTATACCTTTCGATCGAATAGATGTTCTGCACTTATTCCTATCATATGCATACTCTGTTCAGGTCGGGGCAACCAAAAACAAGATACATCAGTTGATGCTGATACCGAATAATAAATTACTAAATAAGTAGAGCAATAAGTACTTTTAATAAATATAATTAGTCATCAAATTGAAAAGATTTTAAGTTAACAAACTACATATTCTGACCTCTAGGAAAAAATCACTTATGGTTCCGAGTTTGATTAGGTAGGTACTCTATTTTCACCCATTTTCTAACCAACACTCAAAATCAATTATTTGCAATCAGAAAAAAACATAAGTCTGTGATGAAAACTGCAAAACGTGAAGTAGGTAAATCAAAATAAAATGAGATTAGAAGTTACCTAGGACACAAATATAAGACAAATTCAGCGATGTTGCCACAAATATTGCCGGTTTTTAAATTAACACAATGAAATTATAATTTATTATGTAAGAAACTTATTAAATATTAAATAAGTTTATCCAAAACCTTACAGTACCTACACAGATACTGTGGTACCTACCTCTCAGGGACCATATGTCAAACCCCTTCCTCTCTGAACCATTGGATCAAGCATCAACATACGTTTTTCATACAAACATCGCCTTCTAAAATTGGTAATATTTTTATTTTGATAATGTTTAATCAATAGGTATTTTAACACTCTCTCAGTCAAATAAAATATCAAAGACTTTCTATATCAACGTCCTGAACTTGAGTCCCCATAAGACATCAATACATTAATTTTTAAACTAGGAACCCGCGCCAATTTGAGATCATAACCTAACTAATATGGTCAATTAAACTCCAGATTAATCGACAAATTTTCATCACAAACCACAACTTTTATAACTTTTACTATAGTATAACTATTACTTGAGTTATTTTATGTAATACTTAAAGGTAATTTAATTTACTAATGGTGTATCGAGGGTTAAGCCTTAGGCAGTTTCCTAGAGAGCTACATCTCTATTAATCTTCGTTTTGAAAAGGTGTTTAAATAAGTGGAATAAAAATAAGAAAGTGTGATAAAGCAGCGAACACGGGTTAGTTAGCAACTTCCACTCATGATCCAATCACGAGTGTAGCAGAACAGCATTCCAACCCAGCTTTCTTAGAGTGCCGCTAGAGGTCCACAAATCAGTGCGGGAGCATTTAAAATTTCGAGTGTTTTGGAATAACGCTATACCAAGGTAATACATCAATATTAATACGTTGACTTGAATTAACATTTTAAATAATCTGGATATATAAGGAATATTATATGGACTAGGATTTAATATCCCATGTACCTAAATATTAAGTTATGGCAGAAGTAGGCTAGTTTAAGATTCTTGAAAGTTGATAAACAATAATATTTCCATAAAATTTTAAATAAATTAATGTCTAATATCTAATAATGATCATGATAACTAATTTTTTCTTCTTTAATACTAAAATAATCTAAAATCCATATCCCGAATATTACATTTTATAGTACCTTTAAATGTAAGATAATCTTTCACAATAACGATAATAGATTTTCAAGTTTTACTTAACGTATTGAAACTTAAATTGCTTATTTTATATTTATCAGCTTATTTTGAACCTTCTTAGGTAACTGACTTTCATGCGCTGATAAATTTTCTTTAAAAGTCAAAGCACAATAAAAATAAATACAAAATTTAATTGTTGATTAGAAACAGAAAGGGAGAAAACTCTCTATCATAAGGGAGTGAAGGTATTACTTCAGTCCAGGAAATACGAAAACATTTTTTCCTACCGCACTCTGAGAAAAAAATCATAACAATAAAAATATCATTTTATTTATTGACACCGATGATTTTAATATTTTTAGTGAAATACAAGTATTGCCCAACCCTGCTAAATCCAGTCCGGCATCTCATAAATAAAGCAGCCCTAACACCGCACAAGCTTCTCCCCAATTTCCGGATAGTCTCTTATTTTCCAGCACGTTCGGCAATCGATAGCGCCGTCTTTTCTCCAGCCGTTCACTTTGATTTTATTTACAAGTGATGTAGAAAATTGAATTTCTCACCCTCCCGCGAAGGTGTGAGATTCCACCAGCCGGTCAATCGATAGGCACATGCCCCGTAAAGCGGCACTCCGTAAGGGGTAGTTTCCCCCAAGCCGGTGCATGAGATTACGGCAAAAACTCAATTCGGTTAAAACTGAAGAGCGTAGGAGTTAATCGGGCAGATCTGGGCGGCCGGGCGGGGCAGGGTCGGGTTATTTACCGGGTAATTTTCTGTCTTGGCGAATTTGCTAGATTGATTCCCTTTTGGGAAATTGCTCCCGCTTTCTATATTCAATTGGGGTGTATCTATATAATTATAAGTCGCCCTGATACTGGCCGACAAGTTTGTAATTACACTAATACTAGGTTGTAAGTTTATGCTCGTTGGTTGTAACACCGATAAAGATAAAGAAGAGATGCCATAAAGAAGAACGAGTTAATAAATTCAATTTAAATGCTTTCGATTCTCTATATACTGGGTAAGTCTCATAAAATGACCCACCCCTCTTATCCCACTTATCTACTGCCGATTTACCTCTCTGCCATTAAAAAAAATAGTGGATTTTATTTTTGTGGAATCTCCTATAATATACAGAGTGGAAAATAAAACAAAATTTCTTTTAAATGACCAAAAGAATTAGACCAGGGTTGAATGAAGCCTTTGAAAATGGTAAAAACTGAAACAATAGTAGCATGAAACCCATTGGAAAAGGAAGAGAATATAACAAAAATGAAAGGAAAAATAATTTACGGGCGATCTGAGGTCGGGAAGTGGAATGGGGCAAGTCCTATGGAAAAAAGTTAAATGGAAAAGTTGTAGGTAATAAAAAGATATACAGTTTTTGTATTTACACTTTTTTCACATAACCTCAAAATTTATGTGAAAAATGCAAATAACCAGGTTTGTGGTTTTTTATCTTTTACAAAAAAATTTTTATTAAAGAAATTTGGTGAAAATTGACCTTTTTATGTCCTACACTGTAATTTTTTTGATTTATTTTTTCACCTTATTTTGACGTAATATCGAAAAAGCACCCTAATTTTCAATCAAAAATTCTCGCGTCAAAATATCTGATTTTTTAAAAAGTCGGTGGGCTTTTTGTTCGTTGTAATCTCTATTTTCTGATGGTGTAAAAAATACATTACTATGGTAAATGTTCTCAGAAAATGCAAAGAAACGAAAAAAACTCGAAACCGAATTGTTTTTAATCATTATGTACAATTTTGAGCTATTTATTCAAATTTACACTTTAATTAGTCGAAAAACGTAAGATTCCATCTTCAATTCAGATTCAATCTTCCGTTAAAGTAAACCGAGGTATTATAGCCATCGATCCATTATTGCTATTTCAAAGAATATCGTTAACGCTCGACAGTAAAAAAGATATAAACTTATTTACAATACGAGCTTGTACCTTTTCCATTGTCACTTTTTACAGAAAACGGCCTCAGGAAAAATGTTAAATCTCAACTTTACGAATTATTTGTGAGTGCTAATGGACCAACGCATTCTGACGGCATTGTGCATGTCGTTGACGGTGGATTTTTACTGCACAAAGTAAATTGGCAAAAAAATGAAACGGTGGAAGAGATCATGAATAAATATTTGCGCTATGTAGAAAAACATTACGCAGCAAGCAGCTATATCGTTTTTGATGGGTACCCCGAAATCGAAAAATCAGTTACTGTGACAACAGTACCAGCAGCTAATTCAACTAAAAGAGAAGAAAGTAGTCGTAGACCTCAGACAATATTCCACAGTTCAATTATCCATACACCATACAAAAATACCATTTTTGGCAAGAAACCATTTTTTTATCTAACGAGAAAAACAAGGACAAAATAATAAAAACGTTAATGAAAAGATTACAGTCATAAGAATTTTTCTGTAAATAAGCAGAGGAAGATGCTGATGCTGACATAATTAAGATCTCGATAGAAATTTCCAGAGATACTAATAAAACTGTCATTGTTGTGGGTCAAGATATTGATCTTTTGGTCCTTTTGAATCAATACAATTTAAATAATCATGACATTTATTTTCTCAAGCCAGATTCTGGAAATGTAAAAGATCTATTTTTCACGTCTAATAGTTTCAAATATCAATCCTTCAAAAATATCGTTAAATTTCTGCATTATTTTTCTGATGGCGATACGACATCTGGATTTGCCGGAAAAGGAAAGAAAAGTATCGTAAATTCATTATTAGACGATAAAAATTTGTCAAATTTGGCCATTTTTTTTCATAAAAAGATGATTATATAAAGAAGATATCGGGAAAAAATGGAGTACAAATCTATTTATAAATGTAAAAATGATAATATAACACTGATTAAATTAAGATTTCGAAAATATCAATTGGCAAAAATTAAATCATCTTTCATATTGGCAAATCTCCCATCCACAGAAGGCGCAGCACAACACAATACTATTACAGGGCATATTATCAGCTTCAAACTTGCCTGGGTAACGAACTGACAGCATCATATTGGGGCTGGAAGCAACATCAACGTGGCATTATGCCCAAATTTACAGAAAAGGAATTAATTCCGGAAATATTGCTCAAAACTATTTGCTGTAACTATGAAACTGGATGTAACAGTTTATAATGTCGCTGCCGAAAACATGGTTTAAAATGCACAAATTTATGCTCAAATTGTCATGGTTCTGAAAATGTTCCAATGTGGAAGGAAAAACCTACGAGGAAGTTAATGATTCAGATGAAATTGTGGATGAAGAACCAATGCAGACTGGAAATAATATTGGAGACGAAGAAGGTGATAAGATCAGGTATTTATAAATAACAAGTATATAAATGTATTTAAAAATATTATAATGAATAACGTAATCAGTATAAAGTATCTAAATTCAATAGCACCATTTACATGTATATTTATGTATTATGAGATTTTCTATGACATAAATGTACCTAATTCGAATTTAATAAAACAACTTTTTTACTGAAAAAAATTGCAGCAGTCACATTTTTTAGATGAAATCCCCTTTAAATCCCATCTTTAATATTTAGAACAACTATTTTCGCATGTTTTTTTGCAATCTTTATGTTTTATGGATTTGTATTTTTTTTGTTTATCAATTTAATATGAAATCTTAAGTTTTTCGAGTAATTAAAGTGTAAATTTTAATAAATAGCTCAAAATTGTACATAATGATTAAAAAAAAATTCGAATTCGAGTTTTTTTCGTTCAGTATAAAGTATCTAAATTCAATAGCACGATTTACATGTATATTTATGTATTATGAGATTTTCTATGACATAAATGTACCTAATTCGAATTTAATAAAACAACTTTTTTACTGAAAAAAATTGCAGCAGTCACATTTTTTAGATGAAATCCCCTTTAAATCCCATCTTTAATATTTAGAACAACTATTTTCGCATGTTTTTTTGCAATCTTTATGTTTTATGGATTTGTATTTTTTTTGTTTATCAATTTAATATGAAATCTTAAGTTTTTCGAGTAATTAAAGTGTAAATTTTAATAAATAGCTCAAAATTGTACATAATGATTAAAAAAAAATTCGAATTAGAGTTTTTTTCGTTCAGTATAAAGTATCTAAATTCAATAGCACGATTTACATGTATATTTATGTATTATGAGATTTTCTATGACATAAATGTACCTAATTCGAATTTAATAAAACAACTTTTTTACTGAAAAATATTGCAGCAGTCACATTTTTTAGATGAAATCCCCTTTAAATCCCATCTTTAATATTTAGAACAACTATTTTCGCATGTTTTTTTGCAATCTTTATGTTTTATGGATTTGTATTTTTTTTGTTTATCAATTTAATATGAAATCTTAAGTTTTTCGAGTAATTAAAGTGTAAATTTTAATAAATAGCTCAAAATTGTACATAATGATTAAAAAAAAATTCGAATTCGAGTTTTTTTCGTTTCGTTGCATTTTTCCTGAGAACATTATTAGTTATTTGAATTCTTCACATCAATTTTGAGGTTATGTGAAAAAGTGTAAATACAAAAGTTGTAGATCTTTTTATTACCTACAACTTTGCCATTTAACTTTTTTCCATAGGACTTGTAGTTTTGCCAAAAATCGAGATAAACTGTTTTTACCCTTAAAAACTCACCCCCTCCACATCCCGTCCTCAGATTGCCCGTAAATTATTTTTCCTTTCATTTTTGTTATAATCTCTTCCTTTTCCAATGGGTTTCATCCTACTATTATTTTTATTGGTTTCAAAAATTATCGCCCCTGGTCTAAACCTTCATTTTCGGAATAATATACAATTGTTAAATACACTCCACCTGTTCGTCAGATATTAAGTACTCAAAGCTGATCAAAACGAGTGTAAGTATAAAACAAAAGACATATCAAGACAGTCATGAAGACAATGCATATCTGCATTGTTTATTTATAGACAGATGTCATCCAGTTTGTGTGAGATACTTAGTAGTTGTCTCTGCTAGATATTACCTTAAAAAAATACCTAGTGTTCGTAAAGAAGCATGTTATTTTGAAAATGGAATATTCATTCAAAAAGAGTTACTTGAACTTTATACTCAGTGCAACAAGAATAATGCTCTTGCTCGACCAGATAGTTGTGTTAATTCTAGATAAATTCTAGACGATATCCTTCCCAAAATATTTTTAAAAACACGCACGTATGCAGTTTAGGAATACCGTGTCTCTGAAAGACAGGAATGGGCAAGAGGTAGAATCAAAACAGGAGTAGACGCATAACTCAACGTGTTTTATATTTTACTGAAAACAACAAGTAGAATTCTAGAAAGGCTGAACAAGGAAGGAATCGAAAAATAACCCATCGAGATGACAGGTAATCGTTTCACTACTTTTTCAAAGAGTCGCGGAACCCATTTTTGAACGCTTCCTGTTAATTTATTTGACCGGGTATCATCTTACACTGTAAGATAAGACTTATAGCCAGATAAACTACTAATTGTTTTATATCATTTTAAATCATCGGCATACAGGTATACAATACTCAGTATATATAAAACAGCATAGCATACAAAAATGTAAAAAATAACAGAGGCCCTAGGTGTGATCTCTGAGGAATTCCTAACGTGATATTAATGAGAAACTATGAACAATTATTAATTTTAACACACCGGGATCTATTTAATATAATATATGACGAAATACATGTCAACAAGTTCCATGTAGACCGATACTTGCCAATATATAATTAAGAGAGTATTGAGTATTTTATAATCAAACGTCATTTCACGTCATTTCGTACAATTATTCCAAAAGCTGTGGTATTTGAAACTCTGAATCTTCGAGCTAATATTCGCTGTGAAACACCAACTTTGTCTTTACCTTTGTTCCCTTACGTGCGTACTACAAACTATCCAAAAACTTTGCGAAAACCATGCGTTATATTGATGGAAATTCAAAACATGTTGAAATATTTTCGCAGCAAGGACAACGAACTAACGATCGGAAAGCCGTTCACGGTTCATTAATCCACTTTTATGCATATATACTGACTGATGGGTCGATAGTGCGTATTTTGTGGGTAAAGGTCAACAGCACCGGCTGACAATAGTGGATTACTTCTTCTGGCACCACGGGGTCCCGACCGATGACAATACGGCACCACCAAACAGAGATGGTTCGTCAAAGGCCCACCTGAGTCGAGAAGATTTATGACGTTGCGACCAAAAATACGATCACCTCGCACAATGGCATACACATTGTAGTACTTTTACCGTTTAACGCCGGTGTTTTTACATGTAGGTCAGCGGGAATCGATACTTCCCAATTGGCATTGTGTAATTCGATTTCAAAGCGGATGATATGGCAAGAGTTTACCTGCTATTTTAATTTAGGCCCGTATTATCTACGTATATATTTATTATTAGTATATTAGAAATGAGAAATTTGATCTATTAGTAGTTACAGGTTTCATTGGAAGACTTTCATTTCAACCCAATCTTAGAATGAACTTGAATGAAGCCATGGAATATTTGTGTTTCTAACTCCGTCCCGATTTAATGTCCAGTGAAAACACAGACAAAATATTAAGCAAATACGAATCCGGCTTTACTGAAACTTGATCAACACAATTAATCAGTTTTGTAAACACACTGTAAAAAGCACACATGTGTAAAATTACACAGAAAATCATTTACAACTTTATAACTTTGTAATTGGCATGATTTTCAGCGTAAAATTACATCCCAATACGATGCATTGGAACATACCAGGACAGTGGCGGAACTACCATGCACTATTATACAGCAAGAGAATGCAGTGGGGCAGCCCCCCGCACTGCATTCGGTGCAGTACGGCCTTCTCCAAATAATCTTAATGCTTTGTACCTTGTCTCCAATGCCGCCTTTGTTTTTATATTTTCGCACCCCACGTGCACTTCTAGACCGCCGCGTTGCGTCGGCTTCCGACAGAAGTATAGTACATCCAATCTCAATTGACGCCACATAAAAAGTAAAAAGTCGGCAAGTCCTTTGTATAACTTTTACTTTTTACGGGGTTTCAGTTGAGATCGTATGCACTTTATAGTAGTTATCCACACAGTTCATTGGTTTATAAAAAAGCAAAGAAATGCCGCCATCGAAATGCCGTGTCTTCGCCGTCGGGACGACTCAGACGAGAACGCATTAAAGAAGCCGACACCTATTTTGTTTCACAGGTGTCTCGACACAGCCCGAGGTCAAAGGCAAAGAGTTTGCTGACGACGCTCTAGTATTGGCTGATGCCGCAAGGTTTGCGGCATTTCTTTGCGCTTTTTATAAACCGAATTTCGACGTAGGAGGCAGTATAGTACCAATATAGTATCCAATCCAGTATAGTATCCAATATATACCAGTATAGTATCCAATCTCAATTGAAACCGCATGAAAAGTAAAAAGTCGGCAAGTCCTTTGTAAAACAAAATAATGAGAAGTAATATAAAAAGAAATAATAAGAAGTTTTGCGGACGCTAAAGCGCGACGTAAGTAATTTATTTTACGTCTTATTTTTTGCTAGTTTGTGATTTTTTCTGTTAATATCTACTTTTGGTACAAAGCTTATTAAAATGTGTCTCTTCTTATTAGTAGTGGTGTTTACATTTACATCCTACATCCTCCATGTTGGATTATTTTAATTTTATTGGTTGATAAAGGGGGCCGATATATGGATTTTGCGGGGGGGGGAGGGGGCAGATTTTGAAGTGCCGCCACTGTACCAGGAACATGTATTATTACATTTTCTGTCGAAAATAATATAAATATATGCTTTTTATTTGAACTGTTACGCCACTTGATCGCTTGGATGGTCTAGAGAACGCTTGAGCCATTGCGGGTAGTCAGTCGAAAATAAGCTTCGAGACGGAAGACACCTAGACGTTACACGCTGGAAATAGCATAGTTGACGGTTGCTTTTTCTTTAGAGACAAAAAAGTGGTGTATGTACAAGTGTGTAGGTATGGTAACGGCAACATTATATAAGTTTATGTATTTTTTGGCAATAAATCCCTTTTAAAACTATCCGGAACCTCTGTTGAATTTAATAGACCCTAGACAACCAGAGAAATACCTACAAATATAGTGTTTACGAAAATCTACACTTCACTTATGTAAATTTAATTATCACGCGCGCCAATATCCTGGGCTAGAGATGTGACCTCGATAAGAGGAGGCCGAGCGGTACCACCGCTCTTTACCCCTAATATCTCTCTAGGCTGAGACAGCATCGTAAGGGATAAGCCGCGCGTTTCACGTGACCCTCTTTCACATAGATGATTTATGTATTATCGTTTAAATTATGTGAATTTACATTTAATATCGGTATATTTGTATTGTATAGGGGAGAATTGTACGGAAATCTGCATTTCATTTATGTAAATTTAAATATCACGCAAATGTTAATTTATAGATTGCGGAGCGGATGTAATTTTACAGATTATTTAGGTAAAATACCAATCTCACATTATATTTATAACAAAAATTAAATAATTTTGCGCTGGGGGCCGCAAACTCTTATCGCCGCCACTGGTTGTTTTCCAAGAATAGTTCTTTATTGTCTCATTTTTAAATCAGTGTTAGAAACGCGAATTGCCTGTTGCAACAAATACTAGCTGCATTGCCTTTGAGGCTTGAGGCCATTTGAATGTCTATCCATCCTTATCCGTTGATGTAGGAAAAGTGAAATGGGGTCTCTGCCAAGTAGACAGCTAAACTATCGGGGTCTCTTATTAGGCCGCTTGAGTGCATTGTTTGTGGTTTCGGAATAAAGGGATTTACGTTTATTTTCCTTGGGATGTCGCGGTAAATTTATGGACCCCAACGATTGTCAGAGCATCCCGAATATTTACGCTTGTCACGGAAAATGAGGAAGTTGTTATGGTAATACCTTCTTCATAGAATGAAATTGCTCTATCCATACATAATAAACAAATTCGCTCTAATGAAATAAATGTCGAAACTATAAATATGTGTGAGGGTGCAGTTTTATAGATAGTTCTTTATAGTTATTTGTTATATAGTAGTTCTTTATTTTCTGAACAGTTGGGTTTATTTTAAATTGTTATTCTTAGGATTGTCGAAAATATTAAAAATTTATATATACACTCAGCGACACAATAATCGATCCACTCAAAATGTTGATGAAGTTATTGTTGCTTACCAATAACTTTGTTAATTTAAGTCCGATTTCATTATTTTTGCTTTTTCATCTAGTAGCTAAATTTATAAAGAATCTCACAGAGGATTTAAATTAAAAAAACTAGGCAAATGTTCCTATTATACAGGGGTAAAAGTGCCTTTTTACACTAACTTTAAAACAATATATGGAGTGGCCAACCTGTTATACCTTATAATTTCTTATTTTGTTTATCAAGCTACATATATTCCTTAGATTTTCTTATTTTATTTGTTACAATAACTTTTTTTGTTAGAGATCCAAGGGTTTTAGAAAAACGATAGATACATTTTACATTTATTTCTATAACACTCGGAGTAGTTTCCACAAACACCAAAACACTTTTACTTCGCTCGGCGCGCGTTTCGCCAATCAAGTTGGTTGGCGACACGCGCGCCGAGCGAAGTAAAAGTGTTTTGGTGTTTGTGGAAACTACTCCGAGTGTTAAATTTACATCAAAGGTTCCAGCCCTATCCAGTAATTATTTCTATAACAATATAAAAATTTAACCATAACGAAAACGACCTGAAAATAAACTGAAAAACGTAATCAACTTAATACGAAGTGTTTGCACCACGTGCACGAATAACTGCTGCAATTCGTCTTGGCATGCCCTCAATTAGGTTTTGAATGAAACCCGGGTCGATTTGCTGCCATTATTCAATTAATACTTCATTGAGATGCTGTAAATTTGCAGGAACTGGTACACGAGATTGTACTTTCCTTCCAAGAGCATCCCAAATATGTTCAATTGGGTTTAGGTCTGGGCTTCGAGGAGGCCAATGGCAGTAGTTCCAGTTCATCAAGAGAGTGCCCGTATTCAATGTTTTCGTGATTGGATAACGTTAAAAAATTAAAACAGCTTTTATTTGTCATTTGTGTTTCCCACAAGCGAATTTTGTTTTGAAAAGCTTTAAGATGACTGAACAGCTGATTTACCAATTGCCCTTGTTTTTGAGGTGTGTGATGTCTACCAGGAATGCCAAGTCACGAAGCCAAGTTAGATCACAAATTTGCGGCAATGTTTTCTCTTTCATTTCCATAAAATCAGCTATTTCTTTTGTAAGATCATAAAACCTTTTTAGCATTTTACCTTTGTTTCATCGTGCTTCATCGTGTTCTGTAGAGAGTTCATTCAAAAATGGTTTAAACTGGCGACCATTGCAGGCGCACCACCTGTGCACATTCCAACTAATTTACTCCTTTGCAAATTGCGCAAAAGTACTTTACACCTCTGTAAAAATATCTTTTCCAGTAGGGGTCCCTTGTAACGGCCGTTAAGCCAGTAATTCCTGTCACTGCAAATTCTTCATCAACATCTCGTATAAAAATAGCTAACTGGGCTGTGTCAGATAAATCTGTATTCTCATCCAAAGCAATCGAAAATACTTGAATATCAGCCAATTTAGCGGTAAATATTTTTTTGATATCACTAGCCATCATATCTATACGTCGAACAACAGTACGTCGCGATAAGCTCACTTTCTCAAAGTCTTTCTTCTTTTCTGGGCGCAAAAGTTCTGCAACATCTACTAGGCACTCTTTAACAAACTTTCCCTCAGAAAATGACTTCGATGTTTTCGCTATTTTGGAACTAATTATAAAACTAGCTTTAACAACACTGTCTCGATATGATTTTTGTGAATGGAACATTTGTTACTGTTTCCCTAAATCGGTAGTTTTTTATTTTATCTTTTCTTAGCTGGCCCGTGAGTAAATTATATTGAGCGAAATGCTTACTGGAGTAATGCCGCTTCATATTGTATTCTTTTAAAACAGAAATTGTTTCATTGCACAAAAAACACATTGGTTTACCACTGTGCAAGATAAAAAGGTATTCATCAGTCCATTTGTCTTGGAATTGGCGACATTCTGTGTCCACTTTCCGCTTTCTTAAACTAGGCATGTTGACAGAATTTGCTTGAATATTTCCCGCGTCGTACTCTTGACCGTACGCCAATATGCGATGCGAACTTTATCAGTTGTTAAGAAGTAATGAGATGACACGCGCGCTGAGCGGTGAATATATTCCCCCAATAAGCAACTAGAATACTCTCGATCGTACGAGTAAGTACCAGGAACTATAAAAAGCGTTTCTTTTGTACAGTGTGCAAAAACCCTATAATACATAATACATATACTATATAGGTTTTATAATATAAGTTAAATAATAAAATTTCTTCCCTCATTGTAACCGCATTGGTTATCCCAGAACTCGAATATATACGTACTTGTGTGCGCGAGGGGCGGCATATAGTTTTATAGCCAGATAGGACTTGGTAAATCCCAACCACGATTCGGTGCTAATGAAGCAGATCCGGAATGAACACTTTGTCTAATCGCGCATGTAGGTACTCCAGTGCGATTAGACAAGGCCACTTAAATCGGTATTATCAATCTTAAATGATACCCGAGTAATGATTTACACAAAAAATACAGGAAATACTTACGAACAAAAGATAAACGCTGCACTCATTTGTCACCAGCTAATAGCCGTGCGCGTGGGTACAACTGTTTTAAGTGTTTTGACATGAACCTATTATATAGGCATGTCACCGTTATTTCATATTCGTTATTTACTAGGAACAACTGAACAACCATAAGCATATCAATCATTGCCTAAAACGCAGGAGTGACGTCAACAGAAAAACAAAACTGTATAAAATTCACCAAGCGATAAAATAAAATAAAAAGCTGAAGTATTTCTTTGTTTACATAATTTCAGGATGTATAAATATGTAGTATAGTTATATGGACGCTAATGATGTTTCGATAATTGCCCCTCTATAGCTGTAGTCAATTGTTTTAAAGGTAATTATGTTATGTATCAAACAATAAGTGGAACACATTAATCAGAATTCGTTAAACAAAACGCATTATTATAATCGAATTAAGGTCACGAAAATTATGCCAGTAATCGCATTTTGCTCTTTAATTGGATGTACGTCTCGTTACGAGTTACAAAATACTTGGATAGTTCCGAAAATGGACGAAAGTTTATGTGAAATAACCAGGAAGGTAGCCATGGCTATTGTTGAGGTGTTTTCAAGTTAGTTTATTTAATTTAGCATTTCTAAGACTATTGGAACAGCGGCAACGCTGCATAAATATTACATGATCGTTATTATTTGACATACTCTGCGTGGCAGATGTCTATAAATGTTTTAAACCAAACCTCAACATTGTAGTACACCTACAATGTACAATAAGTTTAATTAAACCAGTGGCACAGTCCACGAATTATTTATTGTGTCATAATATCCTGACCTGTGGAAATCATTAGGCCACCAGGAAACAAGACCATGATATGTGAAGAAATAATTATTATTCGAGAAATCATCAGGTCCCCAACAGGATAAAGGATCCTTTATCCTGTTAGGATCCTTTAAGTATAAAGCTAGAAATATTTATTTATCAATTCCTCCGTAAGGTTAGAGGCCGGGAAAATAAAAAATATGACGACAATGACGTCACACGACCGGTCTGGTGATTTTACACTATTTTACATCAAGTCATCTATGAAGTATACCGTACCCCGGGATTCTAAATCATTCCCTACGCATTTCTCGATATGGTAGGATAGAGATATGCAGAATATGTGTAAATTAGATAGAGTAAGTAAGATCGGACGCGAATCAACGAATCCCGCATACATCAGAGTAGTTAGTTAAGGCGTCGTCCGCTGCTTGTAGTGATTGTTGATTATACTCGTAAAACATTGTACATTTTTCCCAGTTTTTTCTTAGTAAAAAGCTCTATTTCAAAGTTGTTATAAAGTTAAAATAATAATTGAATGTGTAAGACTCCTCAAATGTATTTAGTTCTTGGTGATAAGTCGTAAAATTGACATCGGAAGATGGCTTGTTTTTGTTGTGTGGCGCGACATGTTATCTGTCAAATGGCCAATAGGCCGGTACCTAGTGGAAGTTATCCTGTGTAAATTTTAAATGTTCTATGTAAATTTTAAAAGTATGTTTCTTGTGTTATAAAAAACGTGTTAGTTAAAAATATAATTCACTACTTAAGGTAGGTGTCATTTACAATAAAATGCCATAAATATATTGGCTATTTTTTAGAAAAAAGTGCAAACAAAATAATACCCAGGTGTTTTAAAAAGTAAAGTCTTAATTTTTTCCATTATAACTTCTAAATGTTGCGTACCTAAGTGCTCAAACAATTACGATAGTACCAATACTATACGTGTTTTATTTTCCAAAAGATGAGGAAATTAAATAAATATGGATTAAATTCATTCATAGAGAGTCGTCTTACAAAACATTACCTAATTGTACCTAATACAGACTACTGGTCTGTATTAGGTATTTTAGGGATGGTGGCTCCATATTGGAGGGTCCTAGAGAGAAACCAAAACAAAAAACGCTATTTCTTCAATATTTCCGAATGATATTCCTTCAATATTTCCGATATGAGTTAGCAAATCGGGATGAGAATATTTTTCAGGAATGGGTTCGCAGTGATAACGTATTAAATAAATTTCGACAAATTTTTACTTAAATTTAAGGAGAAACAATTGTTCCATTTCCTGTTTAAAATTTCAGAGAAATATATTAGTTTTTTTAAAGTTGATTGCGATTACAAAAATCAATAAATAGCGTGTTAGATGCTTAGAAATTGTTTAATATATACTGGCGAGCAATGAAATCCGCCCACTTCGTATTTTTAGTTGTACATCAATTTTTATTCGGGTTATAAACATCGGATTGACGAGTCCCGAATCTGTCTTTCTGGTAGTGATGGTAGAGGTCGACTGTACCGACGACCTGGAGAGCGGTATACGCAGTGCTGCTTTAAAGAACGAGTCAGCTACGGCGGCGGTGGTTCATGTATGGTCTGAAGCGCAATATCTTTAGAACGTAAAACGGAACTTGTATTTATTGATAGGCAGGACGCCGGTCGTAATAGAGGTCTGACTGACCAACGGTATATGGAGGAGATTCTGGCAGAATATGTTGTATCTTATGCGGGGTTTATTGGTGAAATCTTCCTGTTTATACAGGATAATGCGAGACCACACATGGCAGGAGTACCAGGCAGAAGTAAGAATTCCGTTTATGATGTGGCCAGCATGCCACCCTGACTGGAATCCCATAGAGCATTTATAGGATCAGCTCAAAACAAGGGTTAAAGCCAGGATTCCTGCTGCTAGGACCATCCCAAAGTTGAAGGTAGTGGTGCAAGAGGAGTGGGACAATATTCCGCAAGATTCTGTTGTTAATTTAATTGAATCAATGAATGAGAGCCTTAACTGCAACAGAGCTTCAGATTTTTTCATACAATTTACCAACTCTTCTGAAAACGACTCTGTTGTTGTTAGCGAATACCTTAAAAATTTAACCAGAGGTACTTTAAAACAACCATCGGCATTGAAGGACCACGGGGTCCTTGCTGGGTAAAAAAAAAGCTGGGTAAAAGCGCCCCTTGCCAGGATTGAACGTGGTTAGGTTACGTATTTATAGTATAGGTAAGACTGTTAGTAACATGTATAACAAGTAAACTCACCAATTTGCGGGATATGTTATTTGCACATATAATTACATTCACATTGGTATTTTTCACTGTCACTTATTAGTAGCACTGTTCACATAAAAACTCACATCAGAAATTCATATCACTATTCACTATCTGAAAATAAGTCGCTTTTACTACTGTCTTCATTTACATTTATTATGACTGGTTTAACGGGAGTCCATCATAATATCCATCATAATATCGAGATCCCACATTATTGATTCCACTTTCTTCACATGGTCTATTTTATCCAGTTGGCCGCATTTACTTCTTTGATTGCATCATTGAGAAGTTTTTTCACATCAGATAACTTAAATGTTGTATTTTCTCTAGTAACTTTCCCTTTTATTTGCGCCCAAATAAGGGTTCACTTGGGTTCAGTTCGCAGTGATATGGAGGCAATCGAATTACCTCCATTCCACTTGCTTTGGCCATTTCATCCACTACATATTTCTTGAAAGCTGGAAAATGTTGTCTTGCTAGTGTCAACAATTCCGCTTTAAGTAGTGAATCATTGTGTTCAATGTTTCTTTCTTCCGGCCAGTCTTTAATCTGCCCTTTCCGCCATGCAGTTGTGGGCAGCTGTTCTGTTCTACGAGAATCATAAGATTATTATTTTTTATTTTATTTCCTATATTAGGATAATTGAGCACTGCATTCCATTAGTTTGCATATCAAACGAAAGCACTATAGCATCCATACTGGTACTAGCATACATACCTACATAGCTTATAATTTTCCACATAACCGTTTTTTGTTCCACCCTGAAGAACAATAAATATTTTATCAATAACGGTTTGTGTTTTATTGGTGAACACCCACCTGACCCACCGATGGCTTGATATTGTACATAATATAAAGGGTCCGCCAATAAGCGCGCTCGATCTTTAAAATGAAATAAAGCAAGTTGTGTGAGAGGTATAAATGAAATTTATTTTTTGTTTGAAAGAGTATTCGAAGGCATTATGTATGGAAAATAATATCGGTCAAATGTCCACCTCGGCTTCGCTGGGTGGCGCGCATACGAGAAGTCCAATTTTCAATGACTCTGGCGCACAAATCGGGCTGTATTTCATCGATGGCGTGGCGTATGTTGACTTTGAGGGCATCAGTGTTTTGTGGTTGGTTTGCGTAGACCTGTGATTTAAGAAAACCCCACAAGAAATAGTCTAGTGGGGTTAAATCGCACGATCTCGGTGGCCAGTTGATGTCGCCTCCGCGCGAGATAACCATTCCTCCGAAGCGCTCGTGCAGAAGATCCATTGTGGCGCGCGCTGTGTGGCTCGTAGCGCCGTCCTGCTGAAACCACATATCCTCGACATCCATATTGTCGATTTCATGCCAGAAAAAGTTCGTTATCATGGATCTGTATCGTTCGCCGTTTACCGTGATGGACACACCATCGTCGTTCTCGAAGAAATACGGCCCGATGATGCCTCCGGCCCAAAATCCACACCAAACAGTTACCTTTGCTGGGTGCATTGCGACCTGGTGGACCTCCTGTGGATTGTTCTCGGCCGAATAACGGCAATTCTGCTTGTTGACATTCCCATTTAACCAAAAATGTGCCTCATCGCTGAAGATGATTTTGCGACCAAAATCGGGGTCGACTTCCAACTGCTCTAAAGCCCAATCAGCGAAGATACGGCGCTGTCTATGGTCATTTATTTTGAGCTCTTGTGTCAGCTGGATCTTGTACGGATGCATGCCCAGATTTTCACGCACACTATCGCGCACAGCGGCGACATTCTGGGCAGATCGGACGTTTCGACGACGCGTCGGTGTTGGCTGATTGTTCACCGAACCGGTTGCCTCGAATTTGTTAATCAAACGACGGATAGTCGACTCAGCAGGACGATCAATTGCACCGTAAAATTGGCGGAGCGCGCGGAACGTTGCTCGAACCGATGAATGATTTTCGTAATAAGTTTTAACGATTTGCACATGTTGCTCGCGGCTGAATTGGTTCATGGTGATTTGTGAAGATACACTGAATAATAACAACTACGTTTGCCAACTCTACCACAAACAACATGGCCGCCATGAGCTGTCAAAGATCGAGCGTCCCTATTGGCGGACCCTTTATTTCCATCATATTGCGAAGTGAATACCTAGATATATGTATAAGCCACCTCCATTATATCCATCCCATTAACTGCTTCATTTCAAACAAATTTTATTATAAAGTTGTTGAATAATTAGGTGGATTATTAGGTAAGTACCTAGCCGAGTAACATAATCATGTCAGTCCCCTTTGTAATATACACAAATACACACACACGCTAACGGAACCTTTCCTGCTGAAGGCCGGCTGGCGCCACCTATCTTAGTTCTCACGAACCCTCGCAACGCCCTAGGAGAGGCAAGAGGGGCATCAACGTGTGTGGTCCCCGACGTGAACGACTTGCCTGCTCGCGAGCGTCGGGCAACAATGCTCTTTCTATGGATCAGCCGCCGACACAATCCGTCTCTCTCCGTGCCGCAGGAATACCCGTAGAAAATCCTGCTGTGAAAAAAGTCGGGCAAGAAGCGGCGCGGTATCTCATTACCGCCGAGTTAAATATCCGATATGTGGTTAAGGATGTCATTATTATCTGAAAATTACACGATTCTTAAGACTTTTATTTATGCTGCCGTGGAAGAGGATAAGGCGTAAGAGGTTTTTAATGCAGGATTGGATTACGCGTTTTGGCAAACAGAAAGATTAAACTGCCGTAATGATGGATGCGTTTCTCGGTTGCTCGCCAGGGTCTTACGGATAAACGCCGTTTTTAGGGAACTGAGGCTAAGGCACCCAATCTTATCCCCAAAAACGGAAATATAATTTTCTAATATTTCATACGTATTCTACCTGCAGATAAATCGAGATAAATAAACTCCTATATAAAAAGTCTATTTGACAGTCACATTTTTGTCACTTGACATGATAAAAATGGGCTTGGTTTTTATTATTTAAGTATTTCCCTCGTCTTAATTTCCACCAATCACAAACGCGCAATTTTGAATTACAAATGGTTTCTAGTTGAAAAAACTGTATGACAGCACCTGTTAGCAGTTTTTTCGAGTTTACCCGCGGCAAAACCTGACAGCCGTTACCACCAAAAATTACAATACCTTTGATAACAAGTAATTATGGTCTCCTAGGACACCAGAAAACGACGCTGAACAATTTTTCTGATTTTATTGTCAATAAATTTTGTAATATTGTTTTTAAACAGTGCTAGTAAGCTTATGTAGTGGAAATGAGTCGCTTTGGAAATTATTCTAAGACTAATATTGATCTGGCGATTGAGAAAAGTATACCGTACAATATCATTAAAACCCATACGTCAATATGGAAACAGTTTACGGAATTCTGCGAGGAAATACGAGCTTTTGGAAACTACAAGTTTAGAGCAACTAAATCTAATCCTGAAAGATTAGGCGTGGAATATGAACAAATAAAACGGTGAAAATTACAAAGAACTAGTTGTGAAGACAATGTGAAACACCGTTGCAAAAAAAATGCAAGAGATGTATTTTATGAAGTGGAAAATAATTTTTGATCCATTTAAAGATATTATTATCTTTACGTCTAGTAGGGAAGCTCGTGATGCGAAACGAAGGAATTTGCAGATCTGCGCCAATAAAAGTAAATCGAGCTCTGCTTCATTAAAATTGGAAGAATATTACGCAATGGTTTTATTATGGGACGAAGACACTCCGGCGGTACTCCAGCGAAAATTTTACGATATCGCTTCAGTAGAAGCGATATCGTAAAATATTGTACGATATCGTATTGCCTGGAGAGGTGGAGAAGCAGTCAAGTGCAGAGTTCATTATTTTAAAGAGGAAGTAGATAATTCTGGGATTAAAACAGGTAGATAACATAATTACATATTTTTTGAAATAACTGATATTCAAAAATCCTACTTATTAGGAAGAGTAGAATATAATCTCCTCATCAATAAAACGACCCAGGGTGGAGAAAAAAAATGGCCGATAGTAAATGGCTGGTCCGCAACACAATGAATCCTACCTTTCGTCCAGTCCGTCTTTTTAAAATTCTAATGGTTAAACGTTCATCTAGAATAAATAACAACTGATATATTATTCTTAACAGTAAACCCATCATGCAACAAAGAATAATCAAGTGGATGGTACAAAAACACTCCAGTGGGAAAAAACAAACTTTCGAAATGGACTAAAGAAATGGCAGAGAAGACAAGATTAAATACAGAAGAAATAAAAATATCAAACCACTCTATGAGGTCGACAGCGGTCAGTAACCTGGCTAAAGGAAGAGTGGGTGACCAACAATTAATTAAAATTACTGGCCACAGTTCAGCCAACTCAATTAAGCCTCATCTGCAAATGGATAATGAGCATTATTCCAACATCATAAAAACCCTTAGAAGTGACGCCTCAGAACCTCCAGCTAAAAAACAGAAAACAGAAGATCCTGCAGCCACTCCTCGAGCTTCTCACTGTACAGCTGCACCCATCAACAACATTAATGATTTACCTACACCCAACGTTATCAATGAGTTAACAAAGATTTCAAACAATACCCCTACCAAAAGTGTACCAAACCCTGTGTACCAAAAGGGCAAATTATATTTTAATTGTACCATAAAATTGTACAATAATAAATTGTACAATTTTCCGGAAAAATTAGATGCTATATATTATTATATTATATATTATACAAATTAGATAGATATTATTACATACGATAAAAATGCCTATTTCTCAAAAGCAGAGTACACGTAGTAGTCGCACGTCACTTTCAAATCTGTCGTCAGCTATATTTTTTAAGTATTGTGGAAACTATACTGTACAATATGAGTCCTTTTTGGGAAAATTTCGACTGAACAAATTATAAAAGGCAGAAAAAGCAGTTCCTCAATCCACCAAAAATACGAAATCGTCAATATGGAGACACTTTATGGAGTTTTTTAAAATCCGCAATTACAAACTGTCAGAAATATCTCCATTAGAAAATATAGCAGATATGTTAAAGGCTTTAAAAAGCCTGAAATCCAACTGCGACGAAGATCCAAGAATTTTTTTTCAGTGAATACAAAATTAAATTTGATCCTTTTACCGACATAACTTTTAAAGAAGCACGTGATGCAAGAAGCAGTAAATGGAAGGAATTAGGTACAAGCTCTTCCAGAGAAATGAAAGGTAGGTACGTTCTGTAGCAATAAATATGAAAGATATAAATACTATAACTTCCTATGCATCTGAACACAACACAGCACAAACATGCCAATTCGGCTTTCGGTCAGGTCACAACATCACTTCAAAAATCACAACAAATATAACTAAAAACTTTAACAAAGACAAAAAATCTACGTGCAGCACAGTACACGTACACGTGATACACAACAGTACAACATAAAAGTACAACACAGTACACGTGATAGAAATGGATACCGATTCGTTGAGAGAGTGAGAGATTGAGAGAGAGAGAAAGAGGGGGGGGGGATATTGGCTTTATGGTAACTGAACATTTGACATTTCATTTCTAAATAACATTGACATTTCAAGTCTAAATAAACTCCACATTATCCAACCCCCAACAAGCCGGTGGCCCCGTCAAATAACACCTCAATTATATATTTATTATACGCCAGATATTATCATTTTATAATAGATGGAAAATAAGAATCAACCCGGAAAAAACGAAACTAAAAATTGAAAACAACAATAGAAGAAAAACTTCACGCTAGATACCTCGGAATAGTGCTGGACAAGCGCCTTAATTACTTAAAACATCTAAGACAAATCGCCGTGTAGTCATCGGCAGCGGATAAAACGATCTAGATAATAAATACTAGACAATAAGAAAACGCATCAGAATACAAAACACATGACAACAAAAATATATTGGGCGGATGATCGGTTGCAAATACCAAACCAGCATAATAACGAAAGCAAGTTTTTTTAATGTTTTTGGAAAGATTTCTTTTAACTCAAAATATTCACCAGCCAAGCCAAGATCACCGGCAGGCGCCAATTATTTTTTTCAAAAAACTTATAGACCCTGTAATGCAAAAAAGTAATAGAGCCATAAAGTGGGTAATTGAGAATCTCCTAACTTAATACTGTTCGATATTATCCCCCGTATATAGATATATGATTCACAGTTTTAGCATAATAATATAATAAAATAAGTTAAAAAAGTAAAGTGTACGTAATAAACGGTTAATACATATACATATATTTAAGCGAATAATAATATTGGTAAGATTGCCTTGAATGGTATAAATGATTACCTATGCGGTATAAAGAATGGTCCAGACGCTCGAAGACATAATGTTAAGTATAATGGGTTTATAAACCCTCACAGATGTGTGGGTTTACACCCTTAAAATTATGATAACTTCGGCAATGGGCTTCACAAAATACCAGTTGTATACAAAATACGAAATCTACTGAATCTACTGAATCATTCCCTTTAATTTACCATTCTAATGGAGAGAACGATCAAGATGTAACTCCAACAGGGAGAATTTTCATTTTTTTCAAAGGCGGCACAAGATAGGTCTAAAAATTAGCAGACAGAAAATAGATGACAAAATATTACAAGGATGAAAGTATTTGCCCCGTTACGTTGTTAAATTACTCTTAGAAAAAAGACAGCAAAACATAACATTCGAACGACTTTTTTAACTTCAAATCCCTTTTGGAAAAAGACAAATTCTAAAGCTTGGTATAAAAATGTTCCACTGGGAATTAATACGATATCTACTTCGACCAAAAAATCTGCAGCTAAAATTGTCCAGTCCAATTTTAGCAAACAGCATTTAGCATCACAAATAATAAAATCACCAATCATTCAAACCGTGTTACGTGCTAGTATAGTTTCCCATTTAGCCGGACACTCATCATCAATAAAAACCATATTCTGTCGTTAATTTATCTTCCAAAAAAGCACTCGAGCTTTTCTTTTATGGATAGATTTCTTTTAACCAATCAGTAATTTTGCTTGAAAAACTGGCATTTTACCAAATCGCTCGACCTTTTGTATCGCGATTTTTTCGTGATTTTTTGAAGGATTTGTCATACTAAATAAATATATAATTACTTTAGCATCTGTGTAAAAGTGGAATTTTCTAGAAAATAGATATGGCTTAAAGTGCCTATCACCCGTTACGTTCTTAACATAAAACCACAATAGCCTTTTTTCAGGGATACATTTCTCTTCGTAACGCATAATTTTGCCAATAAGTGATTTTATAGGAAAAACTGAAAAGCGCTTGTGGTTTTACTGTTAAGAAAAATTATTAAATAAAATTATGCTACGGAAAAGGAACTTCTGGCAGTCGTTTGGGTGATAATGCACTTTAGGCCATATCTATTTTCTAGAAAATTCCATATTTACACAGATGGTAAAGCAGTTACATATTTATTTAGTATTTAGTGCATATATATTTAGCAAATCCTTCTAATAAACTAACGAAATTCAGGCTTACTTTCAAAGAACGCGATTTTACAATAGACGTCAAGGGTTCTGATACTGTTAGACAATACGCTTTATCTTATATTCCAGTAAAATCAAAGGAATTGAAAGAAGAATAAATACGAAAGTAGCTAATATTGTGTGTTATGACTAGGGGTAGATTAAGAAACAAATCTGACATCTGACAATAACAATTAAACGAATTTTAATAATTTTATTACTTTCATTCATTTCCAAATATAAGTGTTTCTTTTAAAAATATTCAATCCTATTAATAAAAACATCCATATACGCTCCTGCTACCGTGGTCTGTCTTACGTCGGCCTGGCATTGAATTAATTTTGTTGGCTAATTTGTTAAGTGCAGCGTTCGAGCGCGCCTCTGGCGTCCTCCGTGTCATCCACGCATGTACCCCGACCGGCACAACAGCGGTGTCAGAGTGATAGCTAAATAATATGCAATCTAACGGCCATCAAAGTGCTCGATATTTTTTATCCATCACTTTATAGAGAGGCCCGTTTATCTCGGACGGCTATGCATAATAGTGCCGCTAGCGGCACGCTGCGGCTAACCGGTAAACTACCAGTCATCTTCGCCGTAATGGTCGATCGTGCCTTATCTGAGTCCGGACTTGTACCACTCGCCGCGAAAGAGATACGGATGAAAATATACGACGTAAACTGAACTATGTGTGTGCTGGTGTAGAGTGGCAGATGGGGCCCATCTCCGCCGACGGTCACATCTGAGATTTTTTTCGAAGAAACATGAAAAACTAAATATCTTTTAAAACAAACTTCGATCATTCACTTTCTCCCAGTTCAGTGAAGTCCAAGTCCACTAGGTCGTTACAGAAACTACGGAATGAACTACCAAAATATTAGTTATTCAGTACCAAAATATTGGACAGTCTAAAAATCCAAAACATTCTCAAAGTAGATCGGTTGTTTTGTTTGAAGGATACTTTAGAGTTGTCATTTTGGAAAACTGGATTAAGGTTTACTACTTGTACTTGATTTGTAAGCTAACTGTGTTGTATTCTTGAAGTGTTACATCCACAAAATTAGCTTTATACGTAAGATTAACAATAGTTCAAGTTGAATTCGTTGATGGAGAACATATTTAATTTATGATCATGTACCTAGTTTAACCTAAAAGGTGGCCAGGTTCAAATGGCGGCTCAATTTCGTCAAGCCGTTTGGGTTAACTTCGACAATATTGTATTAATCTGATGATTACCGTTTAGGTTTAGACCGCTATTACATTTCTCAAAATTTTAAAATTAACCATTTTCTACCGTATTTTAAACTTCGATTAACAAAGTACTTTATCGATTTTTATTTATTTTGCTTGGCTGTTATTTATTTCGATATTTTTTTCTGTTTAAAAAGCCCATCCTTTTTAGCCCTACTTTTTAAATTAATACGAACATAATGTAATAAGAACAAGACTGCATTTTGCCAGAAACGATGGTAGAAGATGCGTTTGAAGAAGTCATGGTCAAAGATTTCAGGACGTTCATGTATGTTCGTTCGTATGTACGTTCTATTTGGCAGATGATCAATTACTGTATGGGGTGGAATTTCAAGAAGCAACAGGGCAGAACTTGTAATGTTTAATGGAACAGTAGCGAAAATGAAGTTATAATACCAATTATTATTCCCTTTGCTGCGAATACTGGAGATGAATTCGATGATAATGCGAGGCCTCATCGTGTATACGTCGGGTCAACAACTTTTTAGAAGTAAATGTCAGCAGAATCTGTTGGCTTACGCCTGCACCAGACCTCATGGAATATTTATTGGATTAGTTTAATATACGTGAAAGTGATCCAAGAGTGGAATGATGTTCCTCGAGATTTCATTCAAGGTCTTATAGATAGCAGGCCTAGAAGACGCAAGGTGGTTATTCAGTCTAGAGGCTCTATTACATACTAGTAATAAATAATTTTTGCAAAATCAAAAAATGATTGTTCTTTTATATTATTTTTTTGTTATTTTATTTGTTATTGTCTGTTATTGATTACTTTCCTGTTATCGTTTTGTTTTTTTATCTAAATCATTAGTAGGCAAGCAATACAAGTAATATTTTTAAAACACTTTTTATTAGATAATTATTTAGCTTCTACTTAAACTTTTTTGTTCTTTTTCTCAAAGTTTCTTTTTAAAAAAACAAAAAATAAAAGCCATAACTTAGGACAATCCAAAAACGGTATATTTTTATCCATCTTTAAAATCAAGGTATCCCTGAAACAATTGGACAAAAAACAAGCACTGCTAGTTAAGTAACCTGGAGGTATTTTAACGTTTCATCGATTATAGTCGCGTGACAAAAAATGGGCATTTTAAACAAAAACAAATAAAAAATCGAATAAATACTGGTTGTTTAATCGTGGTATACGGTTAAAAAATGGTTTGCCCATTTAAAATTCTGATAAGTTTACTTTATTTATACTATTAAAAGCTCTTGGCTACCTACGGCGGTAGAGCGCTACGCCTTGTACGGTAGAATAACAGGGGTACTTGGCCCATCGTCCACTTTAATTTAATTTCGTAATTGTGCCATGGCTGGATGTGGCGCGAAACGCTGTTAGCGTCATATTCCACGCGGAAATTAAACTACGGAATATTATAATGTTGGCTCTGCTCCCTCTGTAGATTTATAGGATTATTTAATGGTTGGCCTCGGATACCTACCTACAGGGGCCGATCTCTCCACTCATTAGGCAAATGACGTGTTGTAATGTGGGTAATATTCATGGGGGTTATTAAGGTAAACTTAATATTAAAGTACCTACGAACTAATATGTTTTAGGTTCGAAAATGAAAATTTCCGTATTTTAATGCCATATGTTATAAGCTTCATAATTACACTGTATTTTTTTTCTGTAACGGTATAATATACCTAGAAATATTATATCGGGCATCGGGTTAAAAACATCTTGAAACGAAAGACTTGATTTAATATACTGAACCACAATATAATTTTAAAGTTATGCCGGATGCGCCAATGATAATCGGCGGGTTTTCACATTATGATCACTTGCATTCATCTGAAATGGTCGCTGATATGCGGATCACTTGTACGTAATAAGTACTAAAATACAGATAAATGTTAACGTTACATTTAGAAAATAAAATACAACTTAGCTCTAGAAGCTAAGAAGCTTCCGCAAGCGAATTAATCCAAATTAATCTAGTCAATTCTAATATAATCCGGTCAATTCCAAAATAATCCAAATAACTTCAAATTAATCCACATAATTCCAAGTGAATCAAGATAATTCCACATAATTCCATATTGATTTCAAAAATTATTCAATACCGAGTTCAATACATATAATGATGATTAAGAAATTGTATTTACTTTGTAATGAAATTGCTATATGGACAAGATGGTTAATAAACTAATTCTAATATTGATTAGCATAGATAAGAAAGAGGTGTGTGTGTACTCGGAGGTGCATGATATTCAAACATTCTTTTTTATTAACTACATATTACAATAATAAAAAACAGAAAACATAAAAATAAATATAAAACTTCTAAATGGATTTCTAATAACAAAAAATAGAATAAATATAAAACTTCCAACATAATGAGTAATGTGATTATTGACTGTACACTCGTATAAAATATAATGACAACACTCGTGAAAACATTAGTCATTTCTAAAACGATATAGTCGGTCAGTAATTACACGTAGTTTTCTTCCTGAGAAGCCATACCAATGTAGTTTTCTTTATTTTAACAGCCGACTTTCCTTCATGAGGTTTAACAGCTACAAACTTTGACCGAGGGTCCAATTCTTCATCCAACTCTACTTTTCCAAAGTTGATGTTTCAGATTTAGAGGGCCGTGAATTATATCTAACAGCCGTTGCCTTGTTAAATCCTCGGTTAAACTTTCTGAGGAGTCACCACTTAAATTATCATCGGAATCACCTTCAGTAACATCATCCGAGTCCTGCTCTATGCCCTGTTCAGAACCACTATCTGTGCCGACCCATGTTTCCTCTGAGTCCTCGGAATATTGTTCGGAATTTGCCGATCGACGTTCTGGCCCAATTCCTGTCTGTTTTTCTTTCTAATTGCATTAGGTTTAAGTAATGTATCAAACTTCCCATTTACAGATAGGTTTAATATTCTGGCATCAGTTATTGCATTTGGTCTAGCTCGCTCTATTGCTGCAACAACTTCATTTTTATTGGGCTTTTCAAAGGGGTGAGCCTGAGTTGCTGAAAACTGTGTATAGATTTGGTATTTATCGGTATAACAGAAACTTACATATTTTTTAGATAATCTGGGTAACTCGACTCCCTCTAGTGTTAGCTGTAGATTTAATTCCTCCTTGAGATTAATTCTTTTTGCACGATATAAAATGTCTAGCATTGTAAAATTAACCACAGTCGATTCAGTTGTCGTCATATACCTTAATGTTCTGAAAAACTGTTCACATGACTGACTAGAAAAAAGGCGAGGTAGAAACTCTTCTTGTCCTTTATAAAGACCACACGTCAGTTAACAGCAGCAAAACAAGAGCATGAGCATTCACATATAATGCACGATGCACATAATAATTGTTTCTTGTTATAAAATGATTTCCTAGAGTGTATTTCAGCTTTTCAGTAGTTACTTTACGACCTCGTTTGCGACTAGTATTTTTGGAAGACTGCGTGGCATTGAAGCTGGTTATCCAGTTTCTCCATAATCGCAGTAGGAATGTCACATACCTACCATATGTCTTCTACCCTCTGAAGTGGAGTAAAATTCAACTCTGTGAATGCACCAACAACTAAGTTCATAAGTTTCAAGTAAATCTGTGTTCCTTCACTGAATGGCACCGCATCGTAGATCAAAATCATCATTGATCATCATTGATGTTTTAGAATTTTCCTTATTTCCTTCAATTTACAAACAATTCCAAGAACTTCCCAGCAATCTAAATAATTTTACAAATTCCAATAATTCCAAAATAATTTTAGTAATTCCGATTAAATTCTAAATATTTGTACAACTAATTCCACAAGCTGGCGGCCGCTCGCCTATTTAAAACAGAAAAGTATACTTTCCTTGGTGGCCCTTCTACGCTTCCGTAAGAGAGAGCCGTTTCCAAGAATTTAAAACGCACTGTAAAGGTTATCTATACAATAATATAAAACTTTAAAATATAAATTTTTTAGGATCACATATATAGCAACTCAGTTAATCCCACAATACAGTTTTGGAATGCTATATACGGGGTATTTCAAACTCGAAAGCCTATTATAGACGTATCTGGAGAACGAAACATTTTTGCTTTATGAAAATTTGGTACCGTATAGATAGGTGTCATAGTTCTACATTTTTAAAATATTGTAAATTTCCTGTTACTTCCAGTCTGATTGATTAGAGGCAATATATTTTAAATAGAACACTCCATATTTTATTATATTTTTGGATTATATGTACTGGCGTGAGCAAAAACAAATAGGATCACTATTTTTTTCTAATATAAATCTCTAAGTCTCTATTTGAATATTTATGAGTAGCCGAATAAAACAGTCAGCGCTCTTATTTTATTTTTTATTGTAATGCTGTTGTTATTGCTCTAGGAAATGGTGGATGGTCAATGAGACAAATTGTACTGCGTTCTAATATTACAAAACAAAGAACAATTAAAATAGCGACAGGTAATGCTTATAGGTACAAGGTATAGATTTAGAACTGTTAATAAATTTTTGGACAATTTTATCTATAAGTACGTTTCAAAATTGTTGGTATCATATTAGGTCTTAAATATATGGGTGGAAATTATTTCGTATGTCACTTTTTGAAACTATTACATTACACTTTGTTTACCCACTAAACTATTGTCTTTATTTTCGCTCTCGAACTAAAAGCCGTAAGTAACCGCCCAGGAAACGAAATATGTTTTTAATAAAACACCTCCGACCTCATTAGCATCCAAAAACCGCAACGTAAGCATGACCTCAGGCACGCCGAGATAAAATATCAATTCCAATGTACCGCACAATGAAGTGATCTAATCAGTTGCATCGGTGCCCCACGCGGGACTGCAACATCCCAGTCATGTCCTCAATGATTGATTGGAACGGGATGTCACACGCACGCACCGTGGGTTAGCGACCTTGGGCTAATCAAAGCGGGCTGGGGAGGTGCACCGTAGGTGAATCGTGATTGACAACCGAATGACACCTGTCAAATAGAGCCATTGTCAGTGCGTGGCGACGCAGGCCGCGATGGCTTTTATCGCGCGATGATCTTTCAATTTGCCTGCTTGCTTTGAGATGTTTAGTTCCTTTGTTGTTATGCAGATAAGAGAGGGGAACGATTAAATTAATATATTTATTTATATCCTGCTTTTACTTTAGTTAACCATATATGTAGGTATACACAGATCATCACATAATATCACTCTTTACTTGTTAAGATGTAATCCACTCCGTAGGGTCTTACCCTCCAGGGTAGATTCAATAGCAAAGTATGCATAAGCTAGCTCAGCTTAAAAAAAGGAAACAAAATTAGTAAGTTCGTTAGATACCGAAGTTATCAATTGCCTGTGGACGCCAGTGACCGTGCGCAACCAAGCCAGATGGTCCCCAACTACAGTGGCTATCGAACTCTGGGGACTTTCTGTAATTCTTGATGAAAGAAAAATGAAAACACAGTATACTAATATCTCAGTTTATTTCCACTGTATAACCCAACTTAAATGCGCATTGTCTCAAAAATTTCCTCTGTACATTTTCAATTAAATTAATATGAATAATATGATATTTCGCCAGATTATACAACAATATTCTAAAACTGATCTGACTAAAGAACAGCACAATATTTTGTGGCTATGAACCGAATATTCAACCCCAGTACAATGGACAAATCCGAGCATCTTTAAATATTTTGAAACAGTATTTTCAATGTGTGTACAAAAGGACATTTTACAATCGAATTTGTCTGAAATCGAAAATGTCTGAGACTATATAAAAGTAATGTTTGTAGTTTTAGGTTCATATTTATAGCCAGAAACCAGTTCCTTAATTTTGTATTTTCTCTCATGAGCGATTTTAATATATTATAGTTTACATCGGCATTTTCCAATGTTGAATCATCAGCAAATAGGATAACTTTAGTTTTGGGAACGGACGTACATTTATCATTGATAGATATTAAATATTGAGGAACTCCATGCTGTAAATAAGACCATCCCGAAGCGGTTTCCATGTAAAATGTTTCCTGTGTTCTTTCGGACAGGTATAGCTAGTAATTAAATTCAGGCTGTTTTCTCCGACGCCATAAAATTAGAGATTTTTTTATTAATAAGGTCGAATGTGAAACAGTCAAAAGCTTTCGAAAGGTTATAAAAACTGAATACAAAATGATACCATTGTCTGAATGGTCAAAGGACACTCACAATGCAACGGCAATATAGAAGCTGACAAACTGGCCAAGAAGGCAGCCAGCCTGAGTATCCTTGGGCCTGATCCTTCAAGTACACTACCAGTTGCAGCGAAACTCCGATTAATAAAGGAAAACACCCACAAAAAATTTAAGACGTTATGGGATGAAACAAGTAGCTGTCAGCTGGCCAGAAATCTCTTGAGATATCCCAGCGACGAGACGGCAAGGAACTATCTGGCAATGTCCAGGGGTAAACGAGGGGCGAATTGTTACAGGAATCCTAACCGGACACTGCCGGGTAAGGAAACACCTCTATAACATGAGACAAAGTGACACACCCGTCTGCAGAGGATGTGAACAAGAAGATGAATCGATCGAGCATGTACTTTGTGAATGTCCCGCCGTGTCATCGACCAGAGATTCCACATTGGGGGAACGTTGGCCTAGAACGTTATGGCCAATTTGAGGGAAATGCCCCTGGGCAACATCACCACTTTTTGTACAACATTAGGCTGGTCGATGGCCTAGGGAGACATTTCCCTCACGGAGGAAGCACAAGGGGCCCAATGGGGCCTAAGTGCAGCGGATCTCTGATCCGCACTCCGGACAAATTCCAGATTCCAGAATAGTAACAATGTGTATATTTTCTTAAAGGAAAATAATATGGCTCTCAGATGGATGTAACATTCTGGTTGGTGATTGGTCAAATTGTGTTCCATTTAAAGGAAACACAAATTTGGGTTGAAGTAGGCCATTTAAAAATTGGCTACAATTGCAAGAAAAACCTGAGGGAGAATTATAAGTTCAGTAAATATGGGCAGATCGATTCCTCGATAGGTATTTTAACAGTTAAAATAGGTAGCAAGTAAGAACAATTTTACCAACACAATATCAGCATTTGAAGGCCCTTGAGAGTCCACATAGCCACCATGAGAACCCGCCATCTGGATCGTTAGGCAAAGGACTATAATTTGGCCGCCAATCAATATCGAAAGTCAAAAGACGAGTTTATAAAACGACGAATTAAATAATGTACTTACGACGATATGCACGCATAGTTAGGTGACAAAATAATGATAACCCGCCGGATATGAAGATGATATAATAGAAGGTTTCACTGACAAAATAAAGTACCTCTAATAAAGCGACTTTTTATTTGCCTTTGCTGCTTAATGTGTGTGTCCCAGCCCGTAATTATATGTTTATTATGAGAAAGCAATTTTTCATTTTCACATCGTTGGTGTCAAGGTAATTATTGGCCCCGCGAGCGATTAAAACGTGATTAACCTACTAAAGCGTGTAGAATGTACACCCGTTTAACGTTCGCGTTTCGTCCGTCATACGATTCAGTTATTGAATATAGATAGAGGAAGATGGTATCTGGATAGAGTCGAAAATAAATCGCTCTTATTTACATACTTGTATACATAGGCATGTTAATTGCACATGAGTGTACATTGTAATCTAATGGAAATCGCTGAAAAAGGTCCTTTATTCTGTTTGTACTTCCTGATGGTATCAGTGATATCAAACGATTTGATTTTTAAAAACAATGTGATTAGATTTAGTACCTATACAGGGTGTTTGATAAGACTATACCGATCTGGAACGAGGTGGTAGAGAGGAGTCATTTGGCATCTATATAAAAATATAAACCCATATAAACCTATACACCTACCTTATAATACCTATATAAAAGTTGCTACGGTTTTTCTATATTTCCATTTCATGCTTTATAAAAAAATCTCAATTTTTAATTATTTATGTAAGTGTTGCGCATTAAATTCAACTTTTAGAAATATTTTTTTTCTCTATCGAAAATACATAAATTTGCAACAAAAAAAAATGTACGGCTCTGTCGCCTATTAAAAAAAAATAAAAAAATTTTATAATTGTCGATTTTCAGTCTAATAAATTATTACAATAGTTTAATAAGTTATTATAATTTCCTATAAAACTTCTCTATTTTCTCCTCTTTAAGGGATATACATGGTATAACATATTTTTGCTAAAATCTTTGTGTACATTTAACTTTAATATGTGTGACGTTGTCAGGCAGTTGTTAAAATTTATTGAAAAAGTGTGTAGAAACTAATATGACCCACATAAGCGATGTAGTTAGATCTGCAGTCGTTGCTAACGCAGAAGATGGATGGTAAATGAGACAAATTACACTGCGTGATAATATTAACAAAAATTCGGTGTTTAACATTTTAAAAAAGTAGAAAATAAACGGTACGATTAGTTGAAATCCTGGATCAGGGCGGCGAAGGATATCAACTCAACAACAAGATTTGCAATTGGTAAATACATTAGTAGAAAATCCATTTTACTCAGTTATTCAGGCTGCTGAAGAAACGAATTTTCCTGGATCGAGCAGTACCTACTAGTCGCCAGCGAGTAAGAGAATCGGAGCTACGCTGTCACCCTGCTGGGTGACAGGGTAGATGAGAAATATAGGTGTTCCCCGGGCGGTGGATTGGTCGAAGAAAGCCTATGGAATGGCCTGCTCGATCGCCTGATTTAACTCCATTGGATTTCTTCCTTTTGGGTTACTTGGAAAGCAAAGTTTACTCCCCAAAACCGAGGAATCTGGAAGACCTGAAGGAATGAATACGATCCACATAAGAGCAGTGTCTCCGATTGTATTAAATAATGTGTGGCATTATCGTTTAGCGGAAACATTATCGTTTAGAGTTCTTCTTAAGAGAGAACGGTCGCAATATCGAACATTCAATTTAGATTAATATTTGTTTATACCTACGTTCCTATTCTTTTTCATCTATTCTTTGTTTTGTTCCTTGTTTCTTACTACATTTTACTCTTAGTTTTCTTGAGTTAAGTTCTTCATTGTTTATTGTATTATTATTAATACTTTCGTATTAAATTAAAAATGTCATTAATCAAAAAAAAGTTATCTCCAACGCCAAAATAGTTCCATACACTCCTTAGTAAGTTGTAAATAGTTACACGACCACGAGCGTCGGGTTTCGATGGGATGGGGTAAAAATAGGGGAAATGGTAATGTTTCACAATTTTCCGCAAATGTCTCGAAAATTACGAGGCCTGGCGCAAATGTCATCCTATACGAAAATAGTCCACATTAAATTTCGGACAAAACAGCCTTTTTGTTCGAAACGGTCTTATTTCTCCGGATCGGCGAATATAGCTGTGACGCTGAAGGGCGTATATAGCGTGATATTGCTGCAAAAATGAGAGCATCCAAAAGTGCGAGTGTCGAATAAGAAGTGGTTTCAACATTTCAACTGTTCAAGTATATGCAGCAATTGCTCAGGACTTGCATGTCTTAATAGAGATACCGTAATCATCGACGACGACGTGAATAATGATCTACAACAGGACGAAGTACAATAAGATTTGTTTCTTCCCACCAGACTGAGTGAACTATTTGATGCATGCTGACTGATAATGAAATTAACAATTCCTAAATCTATCTAACCTAAAATCTATAACATTTTATTTTGGGTCCCCCCTTCTTTTCAATATAGAGTTTTTTCCTTATTTCCTTATTTTTCACATGAGCTTCCTCGTGAATTTCTCTTTTTAACAAGATAAGGACAAATTATGGGTTTGATTTGACATAAAAGAACGAACTGAACTCAGAAATCTACGATAAATTAGGCAAAAACTGGGTACAATGAACTATGGCTAATAACCTGTATTGAACATATTTACAGTCATACGAGGATACCTATGACAAATGACAAGCTATGGGTGTAATATGTATCTATATATGCATAGATGTATACTATAGGATACATACACGGAATGACCAAGAATTACTGGAAATAGTAAATAATACTGGATAGGGCTGAAACATTTGATGTAACTATAACACTCGGAGTAGTTTCCATAAACACCAAAACACTTTCTCTTCGCTCGACGCGCGTTTCGCCAACCAAGTTGCCATCATCCGGAGACGATTAAAACTGATTTAGAGTTTTAATCGTCTCCGGATGATGCCAACTTGGTTGGCGAAACGCGCTCACTCCAGAAGAAATTAATCAATTTCTGAAAAACGCACCAGACAGCGAGCATTTGTTGTCAAAGGTATACCAGAGATACCCATCACATTTTTTGTAAACTATAAAAATACACTGGGATATTTTATTATAGGTGATTCTAATATTGGTATTCGCGGTGCCTGCAGGACGCAGGAACTGCGAAACATAAAAATTGAAGACATAGATGATACTGGGAAATTACTCATAATTAAAATCCCAGATTCTAAGACAAAAACCCAACGTTCCTCTATTGTGTCTAATACGTAAATTTACGTCCCTCAGAAGCAGATACAAAACGTTTACCATTTTTTCTAAATTACTAATACAAAAAATGTACCCAACAATGTGTTGGGATAAATAGATTTGGTACTGTACCAAGAAAAATCGCAGAGTTTCTGGGTTTGACGAATCCGAAACAATACACTGGCCACTGTTTTAGGCGCTCGTCGGCCACCATTCTTGTGGATCCTGGAGGTGATTTGCTAACGCTGAAGAGGCATGGTGGTTGGCGCTCGGCTGCAGTGGCTGAAAGTTATCTTGATAATTATTATATCAAAAACAGAACTGAAAATGCGGTAAAGATTTCAAGTGCTATTTGTGGTGGTGAAGTAATATCAAATGAAACCACCGCTAGATATGTTAATATGGCTTCATCCTCCGGGACCACTATATTCCATGACTACACATTGGCGGAATCTTCTGTAACTTCTGTTCTTGACAATAATGCCACTATGGCCCCCATCTAATGCCACAACAGTTTCTCATAATTCTACTGTTACTGTTAATAATTCTTATCACAAAATGTAAATAAAAATATTTTTTATCTCATTTCTATACCTGTTTAATACTAATTAAATGTGGTCGTAGATAAAATATAGTACAAAACTCGAGTTGTAAAGCAATAATTCCCCCTCGTGGAATTACACACTCGCCTATACGCGGCTCGTCCGTAACTTTTTGCACTCGTGCGTAATATGCTATTCCCAACTCTTGTTACGTAATATACTATTACACAACTAGTTGAGTAATATTGTACTTTTCGTAACTGGTTGTGAAAAGTAAGACGTTTCCTAACGTCAAAGGGTTTAGGAAAGTCTCACTTTACATGTCAAAATTAGAAAAAATATTATTACTAATGATTATTGTATAAGTTTATTTAAATTATGTGCCAAGAAGAGTAGAAGTTATAAATAGAAATGATGCAATAACGAAATATTGATAGTTAGTTTCTTGTTATGTTGGATATCCTTTGTCATCTGATCCAGGATTTCTACTAATTCTGCCGCTTATTCTCCACTTTTTTAAATTGTTAAACACCGAATTTTGAGTAATATTATTACACAGTGCAATATGTCTCATTGGCCATCCAATCCACCATTTGCTATAGTAATAACAACGGCATTGCAATAAAAATAAAATTACAGATCTGTTTTATTTCGGCTATTCATTAAATATCCAGATAGAGACAGATTTACATCAGAAAAAATTGTCGTTCTATTTTTTTTGCTCACGACATCGAGAGTAGGTACCATTATGTTACATCACTCACTGAGAAAAATGGAAATACAATCAATCGGCAATAAGTTTTCATTTAAACAAAAATTAAATAGTCCCGTACAAAAACTTTTTGTAAAACAATATTTATTATTTTAGAACAAATTTATCATTATTGCTATTCAAAATGAGACCCATTATATATCATGCATATCCTCGCCCATTTTATAATTTCAACAGTATTTTTCTTTAATCAATGATATTAATGTCGTAGTTATAGAGCAGCTCTTTCTATTTTCACTACTAGTTGACCTCGACTTTTTCCTGATCGTACACATCTCTCATCTTCCTGATCGTACAGTGCTTCCGTCCTACCTCGAGCAGAAAAATCTAATCGACTCCCTACAAAAAAGGTTGCCATACCTGACGTACAATTTTCCTAACAAAATACTATAATAATATCTAGGTACTATAGGACCGCTATCGCATACCTAATTAGAAGTAGAGGAGCGAGATGATAAGCGGGATATCGGCCGCAGACCGGCTTAATTCGGCAACCTGGGCTCTATAAAGAAGGCCATGGAACAAGTAAAGTAAAACAAAACGCCAGGCCACCCAAGTTGAATCTGTGATTGTGACCGCCATTGGTGGACGGGCAGTTAACAGCCGACGTCCGGATCTCGATTAGTGTTGTTTGTAACGCCGCTGCCGCTGCGAGCCGATCTACGGCAAGTTTAAATGTTTAAACCTCAACATATCACGGGATTACCTGGGCCCACACCGACGGCCACTGGCCCGTTTTTAATTTATTAAGTACTCGGGCATTCCATGGCCGGCTATCTCCCGATGGTGGGATCGTAAATTGAGGCGCCATTTTTACTTTTATAGGGATTTAATTGTCCCCGCTGCTGTACCGATGGGCCAAATGCACCTTGCGTCGTGTAATGCCCGGCCTACCTTAACATGCGTTAGGTAGTAAACAAACAAGCAGCAATGTATGTCAATATTTTACAAAAACAATATATATATATATATATATATATATATATATATATATATATATATATATATATATATATATATATATATATATATATATATATATATATATATATATATATATATATATATATATATATTGAAATTTTAAGTCATTAATTCTTATTAAATTTAAATATTTAAGCATGAAATTCCTTTGGTCTCTAAGGAGAGTTGAAAATAGACTAGTATCTTGCTTGTATGTTAAAATTATCATAAAGATTGATGATTTTTAAATTTGTTTTAAAAATTATATGATGGAATAAGAAGTTCTCAATTAATCAGCAGAGAAATTTATTTTACAATTATTTAAATTTTCAATAGATGGAGAAATGATTTTCTTAAAAATAAAAGAAGCTGCACTAACCTACGACATCCTATCATAACAAAGATTACTAAAAAACATATAGGTTCATGGGCTTTTGAAATCCTTGCCAACAAAATATAATAAAATGAGTGTATATTGTATATATACACTAAAAAATAAGATAAAGTTCTATAATTATTAAAAGTTTTAAGTTTGGTTATAACCTTTTGATTATTAATTAATCCTTGTGAATAATCCTGAAACTAAAACACACGCGCACTACACTACACTGTTGCGCTGCTACTATGATGCTGGAATGCTCCCCTATCGGTGGAATGCTGCAACTCTCGATCGGCAATGGCGTCTATTTACTCTAAACTACTTTAGATCCAATATTTACCTAATTTCGCCACTCTGGAAACTGGTTCAGACTGTTTTTTCTTGAAATATTTATTTTATTCTACACGGATACGATGAAACACACCTCGAAGCCTATTTAGGACTTCCTAGATACTTTTTGACGATTATATTTAAACTATTATTATTAATCTTCTTTAAATTTTATAATCCAACATTACTTTAATAACTACTTGTTACTTTGGTACAATCCTTTTATGATTTTAATCAATTTTACTTTAAATTATTATTTATTCTTTACGTATAAGTTTTACACGCAGCTATCTCGTTGGATGCTATATCCGTTCTCTCCATAGTTGTTGTACATCCACAGAAGCACTGTTATAAACAAAAATCATATTTCTTTCCACCACAACTACTATGTACTGACCAATTAATTGTGATTCACCATGATTTATGATTTTAATTATTCCACAATACTTCTACATTTAAAACACTTTTCTATCATTATCATACAATATTTACACTACACTTTACACCAGCACAATGGACAATGTAGATAAATAGACACTCTATTACAATTTTTTATAAATTGGAACCTTTTGGAAACTTTTGAAGGAGGACCAAAAATTGTGTAAGGCACGAAATTATCTGTTTATTGCTTTCCACCACTGTTTATGGGTCCAATTATCAGGAAAAATTCTTCCATAATTCCGAAAATTAGGAAGAAAAACATCAAATTTTGGAATTTTCCCAATTTTCAGTCGCCGAAAAAAAATCTGGTGAATAGTTTTGTCTGTCGATAGGATATTGGTACTTTTTCCATCTGGAAAACAGGTTGGAAAATGTGTTTAAGGGTCTCGGACAGCAACATTTTTCAAAAAATCGCTCATTTACCCATAATTTTGGACCTTGCAAAAAAAAGCACTGGGCTTCTGATGAGTTATAGAATATAATTTTTTAGCCGACGGAGAGGTTTCACATTTCGTCCATTCGGAGTGACCTTCTCGGGGTCATAAGTTCTACAGATTACGACCAATAGCTTCCGCACCATATATCATGCCGACGGACGTCCACGGCATCTCGGAGTTTTTAGCGTTACAGCTTTGGCTATTGGCTAGTTCTAGTTGGGAGTTTGAAGTGTGCGGATGTGTTTGTGCAGTAGCAGACGGTCTGACCAGAAACTACCTGAGAAGGCGATTAGACCATAATTAAGGGAATTATTACCTGAGCGACGAACTACGAAGTGGCGGTCCCACAAAACCCCTCTTTACAAGACGTTAGATTTAAAATCGTTGAACTGCCTACCAAGTCTTTCAAATTTTAACTTTATGCTAAGACATATTAATAATTTCTTATTTTTCACAGGTTTACCAGCCAGCCCAAACAACTGCCGGATAGGACAGGGACGAGTTCTTGTCCTATACTATACGGGATAGGAAACCGGATTCTCAGGAAGCCCCCTCGTAAAGGTGTGGCACGCTTGTGGCTATCACAAGTGTGGAAGGAGAGAAGGAGTGTAGAAGGAGAACTGTCAACCGACAGACGCCTCCCCACACCTGTTCAACCTATACATCGCGGTCATGCCGAGGACGTCAACACCACCATGGCCCTCTACGCAGACGACACCGCCATCCTCGCCAGATCCTGGCAAGCGAGGCAGGCCACCCTTTACTTACAGGAAGCCGCTTCGCTTCTCAAGGACTGGTGCAACCTATGGAAAGTAGATATCAACGCGGAAAAAGCCAAGCATTGCTGTTCCGGAGGGTTCGCAAGCAGAGGCCAACAAAACCACACACCCTGACCTTACCTGACTGACCCAGCAAGCTGATCGCGGACCAGTTCGCGAGCTCCGTCATCTTGAGCTACAATGGTCATCCTCCAGATCAACCTGTATGCCGCGCAGCCGGGCTCTAGCAAGCCCGGCGAGAGAAAGGATCCCTCAAACACCCGACACGACACCGCCGGGGGTAATACACACCGGCAAGAAAGTCAAGAATCAATACAAGAAATTGCAAGAAAGTCAAGAGCGCCAGAAAGAAGGCTCTGCCGGTGGGGCCCAGCCAGGACGGGGGAGGCTGCGTAACTTCAAGTTACACTAATATCATTTCTGGGGAGGGTCACGTGAAACCCCTTACGAGGCGTTCTCGGTCTGCATAGATATTAGGGATAAAGAGCGATGGTACCGCTAGGCCCCCTCTTATCGGGGTCAGATCTCTAGCCAAGAATATTGGCGCGCGCTCCTTGGCTATTAACTCAGTACCAGTAGGGGTATCTATAACGTCAGAATAGCTGTAGACAGTTGATAGTTATGATAGTCAGTGGATAAGAACCAATGGACCAGCCAGGTGGCTAGCACGACCACCTGATCTAACGCCGTTAAATTTTAAATATTGGATCACATAAATTTTAAATATTGGATCATTCATTGTGTAGATGTTGGTGGTGAACATTTCGATTTTTTTAAATGTGGAAAAATAATTATATACTTAGTTTTGATTCGTTTGTAGATTAATTCGTTCATCAGTTTTAATTTATCATATTCACGCAAGTGAACATCCTGCTACTACACTGAACTACCCAATAGGTGTCTCCACCCAACGCATCTAATTATCCATGGTTAGTTACCGCACCCCGCCTCGACCAACACGATCTGTAACCACATTTTAATCGTTTCACAGTCTACAAAAAAATCCTTACCTACACTACCATCCTTTAATCGATTTGTCATCGCTCCACCACTTCTTTCATATTACCAGGAATCAACTTTTTCACTCGGTCATTAGAATTAACCGGCCGAAGAGTACTTAAGAAACCCGCTCCGGAAAACCCAGACTCCATTAACAACCTGATTACTAATTTTGACTATCCGTTTAGTCGTTTTTTGAAGGCGATCCATCATCGCGATCGGAGCCGGTTCAATTGAATACACGCTCCGCTGCCTCCGATTGATTTGCGCCGGACTTGCTGACATGGTCGGGGTCGTCTTCAATCAACGCTAGCATTGTCGGAACATGGCGTATGTTGGTATTCCGTTTCCGTAAGTGGACTGTCGGCGATAAATCAATCAATAGGAATACGTAGATCACCTCTGGTGTTACGCCGATATGGCCTGGTTAAAACCGGGGTTCAAATATACATCGTAATTACTGTTCAAGCAGAGGTTCCCAAACAAATCCCAAATATTATTATTATTATTATCATCTGTCCTAACTTTTGACCTGTTATCACTCCTAGTATGTTTGTCTCCTTATATAGACTGATTACTTCTTCGTTTGTTCTTCAAACATATCTATAATTCAGTTATTTTTGCTCCCAAGATTTTCCTCTGTATTTTTCAATATTTTTCTCTCCAATACCTCTAGTCTTGCTTAATCAAATTTATTTGACATCCTTGATCCGCTAGCATATGTAACGATTGGTCGTATCACTGTGTTGATCTTGCTCCAATGAAGGAAAAGTTAGTTGCTTCCTTCATTGTTGAAAAAAGGAAAAAAGATCCTCAGCACCAATGTAATGTTTTTAAACAAAAAATTCGAATGATTTTTTTTTATTAAAGGAAAATAGGATTAGAAATTAAGATTATTTTGTGTTAAAGTTGAAGATAAAATGTTAGGTATATTTGTATTATTTTTGCTACTTTTATACTGAAAATGTTTATATTCTTTAATACAATAAAAAAACACGCTTTTACGTTATTTATTTTAACGATGGATAAAATGTTTTGACAAAATGGTTTTAAAGATTGATTATAATGCTTATCCTTTAAAGCATATATATGGGCAACCCCCGGATACCGGGAAAATTAAAAAAATCATTACCGATTTAGAGAAACAGCAACAAATGTTCCATTCACAAAAATCAAATCTAGACAATGTTGTTAAAGCTAATATTGGTTCCAAAATAGCGAAAACGAAGTCATTTTCTGAGGGACAGGTTGTTAAAGAGTGCCTAGTAGATGTTGCAGAACTTTTGTGCCCAGAAAACAAGAAAGAGTTTGAGAAAGTGAGCTTATCGCGACGTACTGTTGTTCGACGTATATATATATGATGGCTAGTGATACCAAAAAATCATTGACGAATAGACTGGCTGATTTTCAAGCATTTTCGATTGCTTTGGATGAGAGTACAGATTTATGTGATACAGCCTAGTTAGCTATTTTTATACGAGGTGTTGATGAAGAATTTGCAGTAGAGGAATTATTGGCTTTACGGCCGCTACAAGGGACCACTACTGAAAAAGATATTTTTACAGAGGTACAGAGTACTTTTGAGCAATATAGTTTGCAATTGTGTAAATTAGTTTGAGTGTGTACAGCAGTGGCGGCTCGTGCGAAATTTAACAGGTAGTGCCAAAACTGCAAGGACACATAATGAGGTGAAGTGAAATTTTTGAAATTTTCAAGGTCATGCGTGTTCCTGGCACTTCAGAATTTCAATAAGATATCCATTTGAACAAAAATACCGTGATAAGAGAATAATTATTTAAGTTTATGATTACCATGGTCACCGGCTTTATTGGTGACCATGGGGTGCATTATTGTTTTGATTTTCAACACACATTTATTTTTATAGATAATTTTCAAAAAATGGTCATAATGTATTAGTACAAAATAATGTATTAATACATAATAATCGATATAAAGATTATAGAAGATTATTACTTACCCACAGTAGTTGTAGGTTACTTCTAACCTCCTGAGATATAATTCTAGAGAACTCCTAAAACTACTTAATGTCTTTATGTCTAAAAAGAAGTTATAAAATTAATTTAATTAACACTCGCGATGAAAGTTTGCAGTAAATTAACTCCATCCTTCTTTCTTTTTTGTTTGCAAAATTTTCAATTACTTTATTATTAAAGTTGTCAATACTCGAGCTTTGAATATGTTTTTTTAAGTCTTTATCCAATTCGGCGCTAAAATGTACCAGTTCCTTAAATATGCCCCTATTTGCTGAACCTTTTCATCGTGACCCCTTAACGCTAATTCAAACGCACCACAAAACCGTATACAGTTAATTATTTGGTTTACAACTAATTATTCTTATCCACTTCATCATTATGTATAATGAGAGCAGTCCGATAAAGCGAGTTGAATTGTGTCTTTATGACACAATTTGTGACTTACCCAGCATGGAAAGACTGAACACGTTTTTCATGTGAACTTTCGATTTTTCGTGGGTTTTCAACTCCAAATTCTCCTTGTCCTACACCGTTTTCAACTTCAAATTCTTCTATAGTTCTATTATTTACTTTCACTTTGTTCTCCGTATTCTTTAGTGTTAATAGTAACATATTTCTTATCTTTTTGTTGACTTTTTGGCTCTTGGTAGTTGTTCGTTTTCCCATACTTTCTCTAACAAGTAGGTACTCTATTTCGTAGGTTAGTTCACTCCCTCCGTATTTAAATAGTAAAATATGGATTTTAAAATTAATTAAGTCTCTGAGAATCAGAACAACTCGCTCTCAAATAATGACATGGTGCATGTCATGATTTTAACATATGCAAGTAATTAAACAGCCTCTTGAGGCACTGCCTAATTACAAACATACTAGGTATATTTACATTACTATAGAATAAGGCTAAGGGCATACAGAAAGCTTTAGATTTAGATACCCGAGGACATCGTAAATATAATTGTGACGGTATCTGCAAACAAACAATAAAAAGTCAAAAGGTTTACCAGCCCTACCTGTACCTTATACAAGTTATTTACTTGTAAACTGGAGGACGGGTACAGATAACCCATAGAAGTGTAACTAATCTAAAGTGCTTTAGCAATTGTTTATCGATATTGTGACATTTGGGGAATTGTGATATTGAGTTGTAGCGTTGGTCGTAGTGTCTACTCAGCAAATTGATTTGGTATGGACGACAGGCCGTTGCCTGCGTGAGAACAGGGACTTAAGATTTATATTTTACGGGTTTTAGGAAAAAATATGAGACGTGTTTCCAAAGATATCCAAATTTTATTAATTCTGTATGTAGTCAAAATGATGTCTCGCCTTGTCAGTACTTATTGCCAGTGGCGACTCGTGGCACAAAACAATAAATTAAAAAACCTACCATTTATTTAAAAGTAAAGTCCATTCTTCTATTTTTCTTATGATTCTGTCATAAGGCTCAAGCACTTTGTTGTCGAACTCTTCTCGTCATGAACTCGCAGCAAGGCTAATTCGATCACTCCACAAAACTTTATACCCATTATCAAACGACGCAAAATGTGACGTTTTTTGAAGTGAAAACTTATTTAGGCGCGCTCTGCACTTTTATTCTTGTGGGTGTTGAATGAGACTCACAAGACGCGTCACGCGTCACGCTCGGGTATGTAACGCTCCTGCGGGTAAAGTCGCAAAAATGCTTTAAAGCGCGCCGTTAAAGCATTTCAAAGACATTGTGGTAGAAACAGTGTATATGACCTCCTTCGCGAGTACGGCATCGAGTACACGCCCCTGAAAATCCATAAAAAAAGCTAATTAAAAAAATTTTTACGTTCCTGACACGGGACCTGGAAATGGACAGGCCCCGAAAACAGCACCAACATTGAAGATGTGTGCAAACTTGCAAAGCAGAAACGTATCACTGAGCAAGGTACGTCCTTCAACAACCAAGAAACCAAAGATCACAGCTACAAAATCCACTGCGGAAATAAAAACGCAAAACAAGTTCCAAAGCCTGAACACGGCAGGCAAAACCAACGATAAACTGAGATATCTGCGACTCCCACCGGTTAAACTAGCAAAGATACGGAGCCCGAGGAAGGAGAAATCGAGCCAAAAGATGTCCCCCCAATCATTTTTCATGGGGCCTTCGACAACCACAAGCGGATGACCGATGATCTGAAATGCAAATTCTACTGGAAACGAGCAATCAATACGACCATTTTATATACTGAAACGTTAGAAGACTGGCACACATCCATGGAAACTTTTAAGCAAGGCAATCTTAGCATATCATACATTCACCCCCAAAAGAAGTAAGACCAACGCATTCGTCCTGCGAGGACTTCATCAAGACGGTATAAGTACTGAAGATATTAAAACCGAATTGGAACAAGGCTACCAGTTGAAGATAACAGCAATATACAAGATGAGCGGTACAAAATATAACAGTTATATGGTAGTAACTAGAGATGGGGGCACGCCACCTCCAACAGTCACGGGGAGCCGAGATGCCTGAAGTGCAGCAAGAACCACCTCACAAAGGAATGTGACAGGAAGGACACTATATGTCAGAAGGTTCCGTCTGGTCGGGTTACCGTCCAATTGTTTTCCTCTCTGTATCGAATTGAATTGAACCGGCGCATCTAGCGCCGGTTGCCTGAAGCATCTGTGTCACGGGCGTGTACGGTCAACGTGTATTAACGGATGCGGCGTATTGCGGGTCGTGGTAATACGGGCGGACGGTTACAGTATATATTTTAAAATTCGAAAATTAGATGTTTTCACTTCTATCGTGTGGTCATAAGCACACACTCAATTTTTTTCACCTGTTTTTATGTTCTAATTTCTTTCGCAAAAATGCACTATCTAATTGATCACGAATGTCAGTTTTTTCTAAAACACTAAGTCCATATATGCTTTTAGATGAGGAACAACCACATATCCATTCATATGGACCACATAATATCATTCATTGGCGTATATGTTTTCATTAAAAACTCTTATATGTTCTAATTCTACTGTTAGATTCGAAATTAGTAAATGTAAAATAGTAAATAAGTAAATGAAGAGTAGACCTTTTTCTTTAATTAAACCTTTTGCTAAAACGGCACTTGATTGTTTTTTAGCAGATACTGAACAGTTTATTTCTGGATCCATTTCCATTTCTATTATTATGTAATTAATAATAAAAAAACACAGTAAATCGAGCAATAAACAAACCACAATCTGTACAATCAGTTTAAAACTATTCTGTACTGTCACTGTACTATCTAGTCCTAGTCCGAAAACGATTTTAAACCCGTAAACTTATAACAAAAGTTTGTTTACACACTACAATACTATCTATACTATTTTGATTCTTCGTCATAACTCTCGATTTCGCGACGAAAGAAAACCACGCTTCAGACGGCCTAAGACTAAGGGAACAACGAAACGTGACTCCTAGCCGGCTAAAATCGGCGATTTTCGTTACGCCGCAAAATGTCGAACGTCGTAAAATGATATTTTACGACGATCGCATTTGGAATTAGATTTGTATGTTCCCCGGAAATAAATTTTGATGTAGTCTGGTGCATGAGTGGATGTTTGTAGGAAATAAGTTTTGAGTAGTTTTTCGAAACCGATAATGAAATTGCAATTAAATGTAAAATTATTATAGCGTCATATAATTAATTCTTCGTGACATGCACAAGTGAAGGGCGGGCACGTGCTTACTGCTTATTGCTGCAGTAATAAAGGACAATTATATTATTGTATCGCAAAATATTTGGACGTATACGTGTGTATATTTAGAAACCTGTGAGTAAAACTATCCTATAAGTGTTTCCCTTTATATTTAGTATACCTATCGGCTTCTAGGTATCTTTACAAATTGGAAGGGAAATGTTTTTGTTCGTTATCAATGGCCAATGGCAAAGAAATATGTTGGAGTTTCACAAAGTATACAAGGATTTCTAACATATCTTATTATAACGAAAATGCCTACAGTCAAATTGTGTTATACCTGACAAGTTTTGGGGTAGTTTTGATTTCTTCTAGAATGGAAGAAATAAAAACTGCCTCAAAACAATCCCGTTAGGGGTCCTTTTATTACCCATAGACTTGTGCGGGAGCGGGGGTGGCATATTATTATGTTGCAGGCCGCATTTGCGCCCATTATCGACTTAAATTAGTATATTCTAACCATGCATCGTGCGTTACATGAATCCGTTGAAAGCGATGACATTCCTTTGACAATTCGTCAGCCCAAGTGTGAACAAAATTTGTGTTTTAATGGACAAACATTTTTTTCAACTACGTATTTTTGTATGCTCATACAACTGCGTCCTTATTACATTCTTTAAACCGCATGTCCCCGCTCCCATAACTAAAAAATATCACGTCCCTGGCATAACTTTCTACGACCCATCTCTCGGGTGCCACCCAGCTATCCCGAAACCGAAATTCGAGCAATAGAGAAAAACTCGTGGATATTTCGCATCACGTTTCCCGGAAAGCCATTTGCCGTTTTATTAAAACCGCCGGGGCTCGGTTTTAGAGGTTTTTCGCCTCCATGGCAAAGTCATATGCCACATATGGTGCTGTGCAGACGGCGTGGATGTAATATGCCCCATGTTGGGCGTTACTGCGCTCGACCAGCCAATAGAAGACGGTCCGGGGCCCCTGCCGGCGGCCACGATAGCCACGTTATTTTTTAAACGACTGTTAATCACCTGCTTTGAGCACCGCAGAGAGCTATTAACGACGGACGGTGTCATCGCATAGGGAGTCAACCGGAGGGATATTTTTGGAAACGAGACACAAACGCGCGTAAGGGGAATCAAACTTTGAATTACAAAATACTAAATGGGACTGTATATTTTTACATTTTTGGTTTGATTAGTTTCGGTGTCATCACCGATAATTGGCCTTTATTGTTCATTGGGAGCTTAAGAGCAATACTTACTTGCTTTCCCCCAGTTTATAATAAAACTGGCTATTTTTATATTGAAGTTAATAATTGTGACTGTATTGTCGTCGAAACTCAAAATTTACGCAGGTTGTAAGTCTCCTTTCTATGAAAAAACTGCAAAACAAAACATCAAATTTCTTCAACAACGCTTGTAATCTGGCAGGCACTGTTCCGAGGTGACTTGGCTTCCACATATTCCACAAACTGACTCTCATTTTTTTGGCTCCCGGCTCCCCCTTAACTAGCTCTTCAAAATCAATGTCATCAGATGAGTTGTTATCAAAGATCGTTTCGTTTTCATACGTAGAAATGGTAACTTTATCTTCCAAAATATCTTCATTTACTACGACTTCTTCGCAATCCATCCCTTCATCAGTTAATGTACAGGGTAAGTCTCTTAAGATTGACACCCCCCTTATCTCACTTATCCTTTGCCGATTTAACTCATTCAAAAAAGGAGTGGACGCGGTTTTTGATGAATTTTTATAATCTGAGCACGGATATTAAAAATCTCGTAATAAATACAGGGTGGAAAATAAAACATGATTTTTTTAAATAGAACACCCCGTATATTTTTATACCAAAATAATGTCCTTAATTTTCTGAATAAAAAAATATCTAATTGTTATATCTATAATCACTCCACCTGTTCGTGAGATATTACTAAAAACTTATCACATTACGGGTGTCAATTACAAAACAAAAAACATATCAAGATACCTCTGGAACCAATGCCATTTATTGAGATAATAAATAAATAATATATAGGTGACAATAACACTAACGAGTAATAACAATAAACAACATAAGCCTAATAAAAACAAATAAAAGTCAATATTAATACAGTAACACAATAGAGTAACACAATTTTATTTATTTACACGTAACGTAATTAAATATTTTCCACGTAACCACCACCATTCTGAATACACATTTGGCATCGCTTTATAAAATTGCTTCTCACCCTTTGAAATATATCACCATTTTGGTTTAATTCCTCAATTTTTACACGTATGCATTCTTTTAACTAATTCATATTATTAAAAACCCCAGTTTCGTATATATCTTGTTTTATCGTACCCCAGAGAAAAAAATCCAGGTGTTAAGTCCGGACTTTTAGCGGGCCAATGTATAACACCGTGCCTTCCTATCCAAATAGGATATTTTCTGTTTAGGTATTCGGTGACGTTCCTTGTAGAGTGTGGTGGTGCTCCATCCTGCTGCCAAATAACAGAGCTGTTGTCCACTAAATTAATATTATCTAAATAATTTTCAACTGGAAGTTTGAAGAATATCCACATAACGTTGTGCATTTAAGGGCCCATTTATAAATACAGGACCTACAATAACATCCTTGTGGATGCCACACCACACGTTTACAGTTTGGTATCCTTGTTTTTTTATTTTTTTTACAATATGTGGATTTTCCGCTGCCCAGTAATGTGCATTTTTTCTGTTAAAAATTCCCGCAGTAGAAAAACTGCTTCCGTCAGTCCAAAAGACATGACTTAGAAACTCATCATCTTCCTCTATTCTATCAAGTATGTTTCCTACCTTCTGGAGAAGGTTAACCTGTCTTGAAGGTTGTTGTCGTCTAAATATTGAACGGGCAAAATACTATATGGTTTAAAATTATGGCGATGTAATATTTTTATCACACTTCTTTGTGATATATCCAATTCTATTGCTGCGGCATAGGATGATTTGGATGGATTTTCAGCAAAATATAATAACGCGTTGAGTTCTGTGTCTTCTCCTGTTTTTGTTCTTCGCCTTTCCCTTTTCTTCTCTCTCAGAGATTCGGTATTCCTAAACTTTGCATAAATGTTTTTAAAACTATTTTTGGCAGGAGGTAGCCTTTCTCGAAATAACCTAACATACTCCCTCCGAGCAAGAGACTTATTCTTGTTGCACTGAATACTCTTTTCGTTCTTCCAATATACCATTTTCAAAATAACTTGCTTCTTTACGAACACTACGTATTTTTTACGCTAATTTCTAAGAGAGTGAACTACTATCTCACAAAAAACTGGATGCCATCTGTCAACAAATAAACAATGCAAATATGCATTGTTTCCAGAGGTATCTTGATGTTCTTATTTTATAATTGACACCCGTAATGTGATAAGTTTTTAGTAATATCTCACGAACAGGTGGAGTGATTATATAGCAATTACACATTTTATTGGATTCAGAAAATTAAGGACATTATTTTGGTCTAAAAATATACGGGGTGTTCCATTTTAAAAAAATCATGTTTTATTTTCCACCCTGTATATTTTACGAGATTTTTAATATCTGTTCTCAGATTATAAAAATTCATCAAAAACCGTGTCTACTCCTTTTTTGAATGAGTTAAATCGACAAAGGATAAGTGAGATCCCCACACCCCCCTTTGTCAATCTTAAGAGACTTACCCGGTATCTATTTGCAGGAGCATTAAGTTCTTTCTGCGGTTCTGGATATTCGTGGTCGTGGATTGTTTTCATGGTGTTCCAGTAAGCCTTTTTTAATTTATTCGGAATGTTCGCCTAGGAATCTTATTTTTACGTCATTACTGTGCGATATGTTGCCACTTTCTACTTCGTTTAATCATTCTTGTCGCGTGGCTCTCGAATCTGCATATTTTCTTGAACCCAATGAATGGCGTTTGTACTTTTATCAGTTTTCTTTAACAAAAGAAAACATTATTTTACCTGGTAAACAGTCAAAAGAACAGGTGAGCTCTTACTTGAAGAAAAAAATGCAACTGCGTACTCTTAAGAACCGTAAGCGTATGTCCCTAAGAGGACGCATTAATTTGAACACCGTTTTCAGGAAAGGTGAGGAAAGTAAAACTTGATAAATGCAAAATATATTTTATTTTCAGTTACAGAAAAATTAAAAGAGTATATGGTTACTCTTTTTCAAAACTCAAATAGGTACTGAAAATATTAGATTTAAATAATAAAACTACACCTACACCTTACTAATGTGCTTTCGTTTGATATGCAAACTAACGGGATGCGGTGCTCAGTGGCGCGCGCAATTATCCAAATAGAGGAAATAAAATAAAAAACAATAATGTTAACTCAATTTAATTTATAACATATCAAAAAGTGAATGTGGTTTTGTAAATGACGGTCTTTTAACCTTCGAATCCAAGGAAACAGGCGATTACCATGAAGACGATTACCACCGTTTTCGAGGAATTGTTCAAAAGAATTCCGGACAAATTTCAACCTGGATCTGTTATAGTGATGGATAATACTTCTTATCATTCTCGTAGAACAGAACAGCATGCAAAATGTTTTCAATATATTTTAGTAACAAGACAAGGATCAGAGTGGGAGAAGCAATATAAAATGTATAGCTTACCGTAGAGCACTTAAATATTATAGAAAACACGTCCAAAATCGTATTTTTCCTCATGCCTGTCAAACACTGCATCGCAACACGGTCTCTATGTAACCTCATACTAATGTCCAACCGACAAATGCGCTAGCAGGTACTCGCGGCGGCCACGGCAGTGGCGCCAACTACGAAATAATGTACTCTTAGGAACGCGTACTCTTAGGCGATCTTAGCAGTGAAACCTTGCGCTGTCAGATATAGTCAAAATAGAATATGAACGAATATCCCGTGCAGTACCTCGAAATTAGGTGACGCGTGGAGCTTCCTCGGAATAGGGAGGTCTCAAAAAACGTGACACACATGTTTTTTGTTTTAAAATGATAAAGATATGTGCATACATCAAAGTGTCGAAAGAATTTTTTTGATCAGCATAATAGCGGCTTAACAGTAACGCCCAGAAGTTCAAATATTTCACGCGCGTCTGAAACGTTCTCTGATTGGGCCTGACGTCAGCTGCCTGCTGCATGCGCGCAAGGGGCCATTCGCCCGCGCTCAGACGGCGCGATGCACCGCAAGGGGATAGATACACATTGAGTATTATTTATCTAGGCACAATGATCGTGGAAGTGGACTTCACGGAACTAAAACACAGATGGAGCTCGCCCTCCAAAAGGCAGATACACGTAATTTAACACATGTGGTTGTCCAAATGTTGTTTGATTTTTCACACTACTAATGCGATAAAAAGGGGGATAACATTAGAGAAAAGTGTTATAAACGAAATCGAAAAACAATTATCTTGCACTATTCGTTCTTTGGGAATTGAAATTTTAAATAAATTTGCTGTTATCGGAGCTTCACCTGAAGGCATTACGGTCGATTCAGTAATTGAAGTGAAATGTTTATTTTCAGATAAGTCCATTTCCAGATACATTAGATACTAATGAAGGTAAAATTAAAAAAAAAATTCTAGCACAAATTAATTTACAAATGCTATCAGTAAATGTTAAAACGGGAATATTTTGCGTTGCTGATGTACAGTTTTTTTACGAAGTAAGCCTTCAATCTGTTTAAATCCCCTATCCGCCATTACCACTAAGTTTTCAGGAAGCATGTTCCAATATCCGCAATCTTCTAGTATTGCAACGTCACTTGCACGGCCTCCGTATCCGCGCGATATAAAATTTATTAAACCATCTGTGTGTGGCGGATATAAGGTATTTTAATGTGTTACATTTCTTGTAGTCGGACCACGACAATTATTGGTATAGTGCTGAAGTGGGTCTTTGAATATCAATTCCGAGACAAGCCATAATGGATTGAACGCCAGGAAATAACATTCTGAATTGAATCGGTAGATTAGTTTGAATCGAAATTTTTTAAGCCAAAAAATAAGTTTTTTCATGTATTCCGCTTTTTCCATGTAACGTTTTCGCTATTTCCGTTTTTTCATGTAACAACCCCTTGCAAAAATATGCGGATAGCACTTGCTTTGGATAATCCAAATAAATCACCAATTTTTGCAAAGAATTCATTGGTCTTAATTGGGTAAAGAACTAAATATATATGTTTGTGTTTTAGGCTGGTATTTCTTTTTAAAATTTGGAGTAGCTCTAGGTAACTCTGTGGAATAACGTATGGTCCGAAAGTTTTGGGAAAAAAATACCTGGTTTGATTGAATGACAAAATGCATTTATAATGAAGTAGGTCATAGGATTAAAATGTCACCATTTATGTCATTTAAATAAACAAAGCAAAAGATTTTGGTTTCGCTTCGCAAAATGTCTTATAAAATTGATCTTCGTCGAGGTGTTTATAATCTGGTTGGGCGAATGTCGAAACGAGACATTGTCGATATTTATCGAGATCACAACATAAGCAAATACCCATTTTGTCGCACAATTAAAGAATGTCAAGAAGGGATACCATGTGTAAACTTTCCTAAATGCGGTCGGCCGCGGGTTTTGAACCAATTAAAAGAGGGAAGACTGATTGAAGCAGCTAAACACAAAATTGGGATCTCACAGCGAAAACTGGCCAGGAGGTTTAATGTTGGAAAGACTACGGTGTTTAGGACCCTATCAAGTAAGAATATTGTCTTCCGGAAAAGGAGGAAAGCTCCAAAATACACAGAGGCTCAGTTAGAGAGAATTCCGAGATGTTGCCGCGCTTTGAGGCGCGTGCATTTCGTCAACAAGTTGATCAAGATGGAAGATGAAAAATATTTCACGTTGTCCAACTCTGAGATGAAGGGCAATGATGGTTTCTACACGGACAATTACGAGAATGCCCCCGATGATGTGAGATTAAAAAGTAAAAAAAAGTTTGAGGACAAAATTTTAGTGTGGTGTGCAATTTCTGAGGCTGGCTTCATCTCGCAGCCCTACATTGGTGTTGTTCGGGGCGAAGCCTTAATGCAGAGCTTTATATTCAGAGATGTCTCTCTAAACTGCTTCAGTTTTTGAACAGACATCATGCGGATGATGAAATAATGTTTTGGCCAGATCTTGCTTCATGCCATTACGCGAGAATCACAAGGGACTGGTATGAGGCCAACAACATTAACTTTGTACCGAAAGTAGACAATCCCCCTAAGCTACCTCAGGCTCGCCCAATTGAAGAGTTCGGGGCAATATTGAGTTAGAAAGTCTATAATAACGGATGGGAAGCACAAAATTTAGAACAATTGCGACGCCGTTTATCCAGAAAAATTAGAGGAAATTAACGCTGAGGTCGTCCAAAGGATGATGCAACGCGTCAGGACAATACTTAGGCAAATCGAAAATAACGGTCCCTTGTCGATTATTTGAATTTTGTTTTATAATAAGGATAGTTAAGATAGAATGTTTAAGAATGTGATTAAAATATAAAACTATTTTTATAAGAGTTATCAGCCTCTGAATTTTTTCGCAAAACTTTCGGACCATACGTTACCGGTATACATTCGTAATTTTTTGACTTTATTATATTTATAAACATTTTTCCAAATTCTTGTTCCGATGTTGTAGCGGGATTTGCTTCGCTATGAGTATTTTTACTTTCTATAGGACGATACAAATCCGAATCGGAAGTTTCTATTAATGGTGTCCTTACTCGTTTGGGCACAGATTCGGTACCAGCAAAATCCAGACGTTTTAACTGTTCTATCCATTATCTACGAATCTGACACTGTACATTTTAGGGGCGTTGTTGCTGCATCTTCTTTCTTGGGCTTCATGTCTACTTGTGAACTTGTATAGCTTTGCTTCTAAAGTATACGATTTTCGTAGGACACGCTACTTCCCGCTTTCCGACAAAATTAGATGTTGACGGGAACACTAGTGGCTCTCTTCGTCATTATATGTCCATCCTGGTAATATTGACATATCTTCACCTACTTATATGCATTTTTTGTGCATTAATTCGGCTACTATTTTGCCGCGATCTCTTTTCACTACTTTCACGTACCCTCTTTCTAGATGTTTGTTTATCCGGTTGGCATGCAAATAAATGCGGCACAACGTCTGGTTTAAGACGTGCAATCACTTTGCTTAACTTGTACTCTGTGTAGTTGTCCATGTCTTCTTCCAACTATATAAATACAGCGTAAATGTTTAAATCTAATCAAATTAAGTAAGTACAGAAAACTTACATTAAAATGATCCTCGCAGCAATATAATGTGGATTTTTCTGACAATTCAACAATAGCGCGCCTTGCGGCCGCGAACCATTTCTGTCTCTTCTTTACATCTTTTGGGACCGTTATAAAGATTTTTTCTTTCGGGTATATCCTGGTATGAAACACCACTTTCGCGTAGACATATTAACAAACAAGGCGCTTACTCTCTATGCACCACAAAAAGTGCGTAAATTAAGTGCGCGGCAGCAGGCGACGGCCAGAGCAGCGGCCAGCTGACGTTACGCTTGCTAGTCTCGCTTCAAGGTAAGTTTTCTAGCCTCTTTCGGCCCGAAAATAATAATTTTGTTCTTTTTTTAGAATTTTTTGGCGAGTGCCACGACTTTTAGAAATACCTATTCTATGATTTTTCGCAATAAACAAAAAATGTGAGACCTGCCTATTGACGTAACTATCTACCTATATTTCGTATCTCAAATATATTTTACGTACATCATTTTCTGTAGCGATGCCTTAAAGAGCACAAACCTCCGACTGTTGCGCGGGACAATCCCAAAACCCGCGTTTAAAGACACGATTAATCAACGAGAAATATTATACAACCGATTACCAAAGTGATAAATAATACACTTCTCAGGTGGGTATATAATAATTGTGGTCAGCCACGAAATCCATCAGATAGTGTCATATCTCATGGCCTGTCAGGATGAAGCGGTCAGCACTACAAGTTAATAAATAATTCAACAGGCGATATGTAAATCTCATAGACTAGTAAGTAACTGACCTAATCCAATTTAAATGTAAATAAAACCTAACTATTTCCCAGCTATTTACGGTCGGAGGCTGATTAGTTTGTTGGGATTATTAAAAGATAACCAAAATAGAGTAAAGGTATTATCAGATTTCTTTCAGGATTCAGAAAATGTAATGATATACAGGGTGTGTTCCATGTTAAACTCATGAATTAGTGTCAATTCAGGCTAAACCAGAGGTCCTAAAGCATCGTCAAATAAGTCAAAATGTGACATTTTGCTATGTCTTAACTGTGCCATATCTAACTGAATTAAATGCAATCACATAATATTTTTTAGAGGTGAGGTACTTACCGTTTATTACTCGATTGGTATTATTGGTAACTCCAGTTCCTGAAGAGGGTTGGCAGCTTTAATGTAAAACTAACGCTGACGTGGTTTTCCACAAAACACTAAACACTATAGCCGACGCGCGTTTCGTCAACCAAGTTGTCATCATCCCGAGTTGATTAAAATGATAGATGATAAGTACAGGGCACCTCCACAGAACAGAACATATTCAAAATCAATAAAAATTCCTTACAAGACAACCAGCTGATTATACAGAAATCATATGTAAGTAAACTAAGCATGAGGAAACCTAGTCAGCAATAATTATTACAATGATTTTTCCATAGCAAAATAGTGAAAAATCCTTACCTTGAATCACTGTGGCAATCCCTCGGTACCTAAAAGAATACAACAAATTAAATATTGACCAATTGTTTATAATCATACAGATATGTAAATTTAATATTTTGAAGAACTGAATTAAAATACAAAAATATATACTTGGAACAAAGCAAAATATATACTTGGAACTTGCGATGGAACAAAGCACAATTTTATCAATAATAATATTATTAAGATGAATATTAATGAATAACGTAACGCCATATCACCTAATGACTCTATATGACGTAATAAAAAAGTGAAAAGCATGTATGTAAATTCGAGACGTTAATATATCGGGCGACTGGCTGTCGATCAATACCTGGTCTTGTTTGTAACATCGAAATATAAGACATAAAAAATGTTCAAAGGATACCCACAATTGCCGCAATGGGATATCGGGGCAGTATAACTTTTCTTACAGCAAACTAATATCGTCACTATAAAGGCGCTTTCATTCAGTAAGTTATTATGTTTTGATAGAATACTAATAACTAATCAATTATAACACAAAAGCCATCAAAATAATACATTAAATTAAAGAATAACTGTATTACTTCTATTTCAAGAATTATTGTTGACCCCAATTTACCACAAAACGTTCGATGGTATTAGGCAATTTAGGCATCCAATGAATGTAAAATGGATGTGTAAAATGGATCAGTAATATTTGAATGGGAAACATTCTTATTCTGCATCACATTCACCATCCAATTGTTTTACGATATGACGAAAGGTATAGTGTGAAAGATAGTGTGATAAATATTACTACTACATAACACTCGGAGTAGTTTCCACAAACACCAAAACACTTTCACCTCGCTCGACGCGCGTTTCGCCAACCAACTTGGCATCATCCGGAGACGATTAAAACTGATTAAAACAGTGATGGGCGGTCATTTGGTGGGGGTCATTTGTTTTTCCTTAAATTCCTGTAAATCGGTTATACCCGACAACGCTGTAAAAAATGCGGCAGCACGTGTGAAGGCGGCTCCTTTTATCGTTATAATGAGGGTTTTTTCGCTCGGGTTTTTATGTCTCATATTTCTATGTTATCAACAGTATATGAAACAATTTTCAGAACCATTATCAAATTTAATAACAGAATGTGCACAATATCCGGAAATATAAAATAGTGATGATAATACTGAAGAATTTAGTTTAATGTCAGACAAACAGAGAAATGATTTGCGACGCAGCAGACTAGCGCGCAACCATGGATACTGCATCGCGCTGATTTTAAGTTCCAGTAACGGACTCCCATGCACGTTTTAAACTACTGTTCGAATATCAATGCCACTGCTAAATATAGAGGTCGAAATTCCAAGATAAGTGCGGACGGTCCTGTGCTTTAGCACCGACCAGTTTCAATAGATCTGTCCACAAAATTTTGCTTTCAACTGAAAATGATCGAGATCTATGGATATTATAAACACTGGATGTTATAGTAACGTTAGTGACTATTATAAGCTAGGACGGACCAATGAATTGGAGCTGGTTGAAGTAGGTATTTGACGCGAGAAAATCGGATACCATATTCACGTCTACGTTCGGAAAATTATGTGGATCTCCTTTCTGGAAACCCTCCTGCATATTTGACAACAAGCAATAAGCAAACTATATTTGACGTTCTAAATAATAAAGGCACTAGGTACTAGATAATACTGTGAATAATATGCAGACTTCGTTCTAATGAGAACGTCACGAAATAAACCTAATGCTGTACAGTCGGTTGTTCTATAGCGCCTGCAGACCTAGCAAGCATGTGACGTCAAACCAATGACAACGCGTTTATCCGATTCAAATAAAGCAAGCACTTTCTACGGACGCTGTTGTGGTTCGGATTGACTTTTTTTCAGGCACAGTTCTAATATTGCTATTATGAAGTCAAAAGCTTCATTCTTCACTACTTTTAATGTATATTATTTTTTTTGTGGACACACCTATTCCGCCCGTATAAACTTTAGACAAGTAATTGCGATTTGAGAGGCACATTTTTTGTCATTGATCACCTGGAGACTGCAGATACTCAGCCATCGAAACAATCATAAACAATCATCCGCAAGTTAAGCCTGAGTTTACCAAATTCCCATATTTTCGTGATTATTTCACACGCCCGACCAGATCCATCGTTAGCTCGGACCGTTGACTCGGACACGCCAACGGCATTTCGTACCCGTAATCACCGCAATTTCAGGCCGCGTTATCGAACACCCAACGGTCTAATTAAAATATCTAATTATCTCACCGAGCCCATAGCCAATAGCGGCTGGCATTCGTTGCGCCCATGCTGTTATTAATGATCCACCCGAACCATCTTTAAGAAAAAAATCGCTTCCAATGACGTATTCATTAAATAATACGGACAACCATCCATATAATACTCAACTGACATTTTAATTTATTCCTTCGGAAAGCAGCTGCGTGCAGGCCTTTTGTCTTTTCTATATAAATTAGTTAAATATTTCCTATGTGATTAGCGGTATTTTTGGGAGACGACCTTGGATAGGCAGGAGAAGACGGGCCATTTGACACGGTGAGTGTGGGCCCAAGAAAGTCTGGAAGGACGGGGTTGCAGATGAAGGAAGCAAAATACAATAATAAGAACATATTATTTATTCTTCGCTAAACTTGTAATGAAATTGATTGAATTAAAATATGTTTAGTTAATTTTTCTTCCGTAAATGTCTCCATTTTTTGTCCGACTTAAAAAAAACGAAATTTCCTGGGGTGAAGGAAGATTCTACCACTATGCAGAGTATGGTAAGGGTCTTCAGGTATATTTTGTACACCCCTTTAACTTCCCTTCCCTTCTCTTTAAAGTTCTCTGTCAAAACTAATGTCCCATGAAAGTGTCATTTTGGGAATGGTAGTTATTGATAGTAAATTCAAGTATAAACTATCCATTAAATGAGGAGCCTCAATGAAGGTGAAAGAACTTGTACAACTTCTAAATGATTCGTTTCCGTATATACGTCCAGATACATAACGGGTAAGTGTTCTCATTGAAGTCCACCTAAACGGCTGGACTGATTTTTATGATGATTCTAGAATGGGTTTCAGTTTCACAAAATGATCTCATAGAAAATATTTTTGTAATTAATGTAAATTAGGGTTGTAACCAGCGCATTCGCCATATCTTCTGGTATATCTGGAAATTCCCCGGTATATCTTTGAGATCCAAGGTCCAATGCCAATAAAATTAAAATGGGACACTTTTGAATACACCAATAAAAACAGAATTTTTAAAATTGATTTATAAATGACGAAGGTCTGAGGTAACGAACAAAAAAAACAAAAACATACAGTCGAATTGAGAACCTCCTCCTTGTTTGAAGTCGGTTAAACATAATAAAAATAATAAAAATGCTAAGTCTGATCAATGCTTTACGACCATCGTGTAATTTTTCACAGTAGAAACTCTCTTAAGAGAAAGAAACGACTGTAGTTCTAAATGAAACTGACGAGTCAACGGTTTTATTGTATTTCCAAGAAAATCCATTGAACTCTATTGCTGATGCGTTCAGGAATTTAAATTTCTCGAATGGAAAAATATGGAAATTTTGCATAAACATAAAATAAGGCCTTATAAATGTTTACCGGTTAGAAGATTAACAGAAGCCCATAATATTTTAAGAATGGAAATCTGTCAGTTTATGTTGAACAGGTTAGATAATGATCATTTTTTTTAATAAGATTGTATGGACCGACGAGGTAAGTTTTTCGACAGCTCGTATTTTTAATAGGAAAAATTGCCACTTTTGAAATAGTGAAGATCCACACCACATTAAAGGTATACAATTTCAAGGACGTCAGACATTTTCCGTATAATTTTAGCCCCATATTTTATAGATACTTATTAAATGAAGCACGGTATTTAAATTTGCTGATTAACGCAATGGAACCGCGTTTGGAAGAACTTCCTATACTATAGTGCTTTCGTTTAATATGCAAACTAATGGAATGCGGTGCTCAGTGGCCCGCGCAATTATCCTAATTTCTCTCTTTTATTTTAAATTCTTATTGGCTAAATTGCGCACTAAGTTGTACACGCAGCATGCAAAATTACATTCAAAACTAAATAATTTTTTGGCTTAAAGTTTTGCACATATATGATTATGACATAATAAGACATCTTTTGAAATCACTTCAGCTTGGCTGTCCATGATGATACGCCACTGAGCAGTAAAGTCATAAATCGCCGGCTTGTTCAGGCAGGTGTCTTCTAAGTGAGCGAGAAGGGAAATGGGATTTATATGAGTTGAAGAGGGATAGTGACCGATACGGTAATCCGCGGACTGCAGACCCTAGTTTTATTCACAAGAAATTGTAGCGGTATACAATTTTACACTAAATATCCTTTTGTATTGCATAGTGAGGTGATTTACCGCTTTTGTAGTAATTGGTACGGTATTTTTTTGTAAAATTTTTAAAATGTAAAATGCCGCACAATTTTTTACTATAGTTTGTATATTAAACGAAAACACTATAGAGTATAATAGACTCATATGGCACCAAGATGGAACATTGTGCCATAACACACTAGAAGTACGAAATTATTTAAATGATAAATAGGTATCGAGAATGGATAGGGAATTTGGAAACTAGGTATTAGGTTGGCTTCAAATAGTCGAGACATATCATTGCTAGATACTTTTCTTTGGGGATATTAAAAAAGTGAATGCTATAAACAAGGAACTGTAAATATATACGAACTGCAAAATAGAATATCTGCCGAAATAATCCATTTAAATGAGAATCCATCCGAAAATCCTGAATAAGAGCATAAATAATTTGAAGAAACGTTATCGGTTATTTCTAAAATAGATGGAGGTCATTATGAACAGTTTTTGTAAAACATTTTTCTTTAGATATTATTTTTGTTTTTTTAGTTAATTAAATGTTAAAAATATAAAATACAAAAATATAAAATAACTTTTGTTATTTTCAACGGTTTTTTCAACTGCGTCTTGAAGCTTAAAACGCTATTTATAAATAATACAAAGTTTAACATTAAATAACCCCGAGAACCGTAAAAGATGGCATATAAGACCTAAATATTTGTAAATTCACAGAAAACATGTTTATCCAAATATGTACAAAATATACAGGGTACATAAGCTACAGTGAATATCTCTTTTGTGAGGCGTTCAATTGTTTTTCTGTCTACATATTTAAAATCTGCAGAAAAAAATACTAAGTTTTCATATAAGACGGCAATTTGCTCTAAAATTTAAAATAAGGGAGTTAACGGAGAGTTTACGCAAAATTACGGAAGTATAGTGGAATGTAGTTTTAAATTTCCAAGTGTCACAATTCAGGCGACTGGTGGCAAAGAGTAAAGGATAAACAAACAATTATAAAAAGCTTTTGATGTTAGCTGACTGTATACTGAAAACAAAGTGTGACACTCGGTAAACTAAAACTCCAGTACACTATAACTTAAAACATAAAATTGTGTCACACAAAATTGTGTCCTTCCTCCTCGGATTTCACTGGTTTTAAAGCACTAACACTTATCACTAACCAATAACTAAAAACTCTTTTAAAAACTGAACCTCAAATATTGTCAGAGATAAATAATGAAAATCGATACTTTGACGTCATACAAATCCCTGGCGCAAGTCGTGAGTGCTCGGCTCATGGTCGGAGGATTCGAATACATTTGAATTTAAATAATAAATCATAAATAATTCTGTACATACAAACTACCTATGTATTATAATGCCGTACTATCTTAGAAAAATTACACAGCTCTTGGTTTTTAAGAATGTTTTAGTTAAAATGTATTGGTAGTAGAAATATAATACTTATATGTTAAATGTGCGTATAAAACTTGCCGAAGCCTAACTTTAATAAAACTGACATTATACAAAAAGTGGATGCTGTAATCTGACGATATTCAACTACTTGTAAGGCTGAGCGATTTTATGATTATAGAGCCCACCATAACACGGGCAGGTTATGTACTATGTATGTACTACACGCCGTTGCGGTTCTTCATAAAACCTTTCTGTTTCGACGCGTTATGGCCGAGGCTGTACCTGAGAGCCGCAAAAAGCACCTCGGGTCCGGGCAGGCCATTGTGGTTATAATAGAGGCCGAAAACAACATAATTTACGACGGGGGATGCTACGCGACCGACCTACAAAAACTTAATAGCTTATTTATTCAAAACGTGAAAAATTCAAAATGGCCGACCATCAGGGGCCAGGTAACGCGCTGCCAACCGGTCCCCTGTGAAACGCATCGCGTTAATAGCTAGCCGCCCGGGTATTGTGTTCAATAAATCCATTCGGCCATATCGTGTTTTATAAAGGGATTAGCTGGTAGGTCTCGAGACTTGGCCCGCTGGTATTTTTAAACGGGTTGTTTACGAGGCACTGAAGTATCTCCTCTATTGTGGCGGAGTAGGTCGACGAAGACCAATGGGTTAATCAATGCCCTGACTGCGACTATATTTTATCAAGGCTAGGTTATTGGCAGGATGCAGGATGGCAGGTATCTTGTATATAAGTCCATATAAGACATATAAGTATTAGAATTACATATAGAATCGCGTCAAACTAAGAAGGCGAGATCGCTCATAAATCGTTACACCAAGTACAAAGCCATTTCTTATTCATTTCGATACATTAATGCAGTCATTCTTCAGCCTTCATTCACAGCTATGACATGTGTGAGAGGCTTTGGGTTATCTACGACTTGCGTACTTTTAGGAACAGTGGAATAAAAAAAATGAGGTATATATTATTGTATAATATTTACTAAATACTACAGTGGCGGCGCGTGGGTCCCGGAAGGTGGGAATGCGGCACTATAAAAAAACTGTCAGAGGGCAGATACATCAGGGTTTGATCGAAGGGGATGTAAAACTAGTCATTGAACATGAGGGCGACAAGAAATTTACAGTTAGAAAAGTCGCAAAGGACCTCAATTTGTACTACTCAACACTCTCGAGGTATGTAAAAAAAATTGTAGTCGGGAATGACCAAAATACGTTTGGATATTCGAAACATAAGCAAGTATTTAAAACGGAGCAGGAACAAAAATTACCTTCGTAAATCAAAACAAAGTTGTTTATAGTATTGTAATGCCAGAATCTTGGATTCAAAATAAAAATGCCGGTGAAGACAACTTTAGCGAGATACAGAAGTTTCAACAAAGAAAATGTTTCTAAATTTTTTTGAAGAGCTGGGCACGTTTATGAACGGTTTGGTTTGGAGCCCCACCGAATATGGAATATGGATGAAACTGGTGTAAATGCAGTTTAAGTCCTAATAAATTAGTAGCGACCAAGGGAACAAAATAAGTTGGTGCTATCACGTCAGCTGAAAGAGGCAAGTTCAAATGGCCGCAGCTGTAAGTAGCTGCTCAAAGATCTTCAATTATTCTTTTTCCTACGAAAACTTACCGGGACAATTTATTAGAGACTGTCCTCCAGGATGCATTGGAGTAGCCAATGGCTGCTAATAGTGCTAATCCAGATGGATTTTCCTCTCTCGGTTTTGTGCTTGGGAATGGCCGAATGAAATAAATTAAGTACATCCACTCACTCTCTAAGTGATGGCAATAAATATTCGACGTTTCGCAGTTTTTATACAGGGTAATTTTGAATGTATATTTTTACCGTCTGATAGAAATTGAATAAATTTGTTATTTTTTTTTGATAAATGCTTGTAATTGGCGCATTGAAAAGTTGGTTGAAAAACATGTATTTAAAAAAAAATACCCCCTACGACCAATACCTCTTTATTGATCTGGCAAAAGCCTTTGATACCCTATAAGTCATAGGCTCTTGCTAGAAAAACTTGAAAATATTGGAGTTAGAGCGAATGTTCCTAAGCCGTTTAATAGTTATTCATGCAACAAGTGCAAAAAGTAAGTGTTTATTGCACACGACGTGATATTTGTACTGTCATGCAAAATCCAAAAAAAAGTTTATTTATGCATCATTAAATGTCAAATTTTATGTTTATGTTTGGCGTCGACACGTCGAGTGCAATAAGCACTATTTGTACTAGTTGCATACAATATTTTTTCTACGTTCATGAAAATCCAAAAAAAACTTATTTATGCAATAGAATGAGGTTAAGTGAACATGGCTACTTATATATAATTAACTCAATGATGTTCAGCGGCTTCTCAAAAAAGTGTCCTAGGCGAGATGCTTCTCAATCGACACTAGGGACAAAGCAAGTTCTAGAGAACACAGAAAAAGGCAATCTATAGAACTACATACTAAATAGAAGAACATACTATCACCCTGGTTACAGAACTATTACCCCCGCCTAGTCACAGGACAATAGAAACGAAAGATCAAAGAACAAAAGTAGCACAACTAGTTCGCAAATAATATTCGCTAAGAAACCATTAACAATCTGTGACATATCGAAAATCCAATTGGTAATGCCGCAAAGAAACCTGTAATCATTCACACCTGATCCACACCTAATCACGAATGTTAGAGAGCATGCTTAGTCGCTTTTCATAATGTCGGTCAAACATTTAAATTATATCAACTAACGAAAAGTGAACGTAACAACAAAATACCTCAATTTATTAATATTCTAACTGTGTTGTCTTTAGATTATTCATTTAATATGTATAAAGTGAACATAACATATTTTGATTATTAATATAATCCTTGCCTCGGAAATCAGAGCAATAGCGGCTGCCTGGAATGCAGGTCACAAATTACTTTATCAAACGGATGAACTTGCTGTCGCCCCTAATGTCCGGATAAGCTCAGATGCAGTAAATAGCAAAAGCATCAAGGACGTAATATTTATTATATACTCTACGTATCCTTCAGACAGTGATCTTTGAAGGACATCTATCAGTTATAACGGAATGGATGGATGGATGAATGAGGAGACTTTTGTGACGTTTTTTAAACACTTTATTAAATATAGCCAGCTGTCCCTAGAAAAACATGTGCTTCTTCTCCTGGATAATCACTCATCACACCTTAGTGTCACAGCGATAAACGTATGTAAAGCAAATGGTGTGGTTATGCTCTCGTTTCCCCCACACTACTCACACAGATTGGAGGACTTGATTTATCCGTATTCGGCCCTTTTAAAAGACTTTGCAGTTCGGAAATAAATGCTTGGCTGGAAAATAATCCAGGAAAGACGTTAACCATCTACGATCTACCAAATACTATTATGTTACGTTCTTTTTTGTCAATATACCATTTAAATATTAGAAGCTTATTGTAGGTGCATAATTCTGAATTAATCTATTAGGGAAATCGACAGCTTTCTGTTCCTTTAACATTCTTTAATAAGTCTCAAGACATGTTATGTATGTGACGAGTTTTGTGGCAGCACATTTGTGTTATAGTAATTCCATATTTTTCATAGCGCATATAGTAGTTAGTCACTATATCCCTATTCTTTGTTTTCTGATCTTTTGTTCCTACTGCTTTCTATGATTAGCGTGAAAGTTTTATGGCGCGTGACCTGATTCCAAGGCCATCGTCTAGGTTGTGTGTAAGAAGCTACTTTCTTTCCTTTTCCCTTTGGCTCGTGCAACGGGTAGTAACGATATTTATAGTCCAAGTTTAAAAAGTGTTTTCTTATAAGAATAAATACGTTGTTATTTCCATGATAGGGTGGATTTAATAACAAAATCACTGTGGTGTGTTGTTGTAGTTTGTTAACCCGCACATCTTCGACGGTATGTCGGATACAATTGCTTGAAATAGGTAAGCGAGTTTTTTTCTGTTCGTTGCTACAAGGTAATTTTTTATTTTGTTTCTTTTTTGGTAACTAGACCCTGTTACGTTGATTGAAGGACACATAATTGGGCCACCTATCGAAGCCGCTTCCATCGACTCAGTGAGTGATACAAGTAGAAATATTCATATAACCTTACATTTTTTTTAGCCTGAAAAAAAGACGGAAACTTATTAGATGTTACGCTTACAAGGCTTCGCATGTCAAGTATAGGTCACTCCACCTTGTAACCTGGCAACTTGGTTACATCATCTGTAACTCCGCCTGGAACTGTCGTTGGACTTGCTCCACCGAGTTGAAATATATCAACTATATATACGTAGATTTGCTGGAGAGACCCACCATACTGGAAAACTTGCTGCCACTTTACAGATAAGATTAGTTTAAGCCTACTTTAGGAAGGCATACCCTCTTTTAATGATTCTTGATACTACTATAGTGGTTTCGTTTAATATACAAACTAGAGCAAAAAATTATGGGGCATTTTACAAAGAAAACCCGTAACAATTACTACAGAAGCGGTAAATCACATCACTATGCAATATAAAAGGATATTTAGTGTAAAATTTTATACCGCTACAATTTCTTGTGAATAGAACTAGGGTCTGCAGTCCGCGGCTTATCGTATCGGTCGCTATCCCTCTTCAACTCATAAATCCCATTTCCCTTCTCGGTCACTTAGAAGACACCTGCCTGAACAAGCGGACGATTTATGGCTTTACTGCTCATTGGCGTATCATTATGCGCAACCAAGGTGAAGTGACTTCAAAAGATGTCTTATTATGTCATATTCATATATGTATGTGCAAAACGTTAAGCCAAAAAATTATTTAGTTTTGAATGTATTTAAAATATATTGAACAAATTTTGCATGCTACGTGTACAACTAGTCATAAATTTAGCCAATAAAAATTTAAAATAAAAGAAAGAAATTAGGATAATTGCGCGTGCCACTGGGCACCACATTCCATTAGTTTGAATATTAAACGAAAGCACTATAGCATGTACATATAGATAACTATTACGAGCCCTTGGCTACCTTTAAACTCTCATTCTACTTAAGTTTACCTAAATTAATTTTCATACTGTACGAATAGGTACCTGAGGGATGTTGTTATTTAAATAGTATGGTATGTTTATGTCAAAATCTAAATTGAATATGTATTTACCTGTATACTTTCGCTATGTCGATAATATGTTTATGTAGGTAGTCCTTGTTAATAAGGTAATAGTGCACTTTGACGTCGACACAATAATAAGTAGATGTAAATGATGTTCATTTCATAAAAGATATGTGTTTCCGGATAAAATACCACATTTTGGGATTTAGTTCTAAATTACGGTCCATATAAATATTTGATTTATGTGATCTTGAATGTTAGTTAACTTCAAGCAAATTTTAGGTAACATTTTAATGCAGTTTTCGACCTTGAATTTTTAAATTAAACTTCGATATTAGTATATTGTGTCTCATTTTTCTTTGACGAAAAATTACAGAATGTTCCGAGAGTGGGTTCGATACCCAGGATAATTGAGGACTCTCTGACTTGGTTGCATATAGTCAGTGGCGTCCACGGATAATTGGCGACTTTGGTATCCACCGAACTGATTTTTTTTCTTTTATTAAGCTGAGTTAGCTTAGGCAAACTTTTATTGTCCACTTCAATCGCTGTTGAATGTACTCCAACCATTCTGTACTAATACCAATGAATGTACTAATACCAATGACCCCAACTAATAGTTTCTGGATTTTCGTGAGCTGGAATTTCACCATTTAATTCTAAGGTATTTGATGATAATGATTATGCGTCGGCATTTATTGTGGATAGAACAAATCCATCTGATGAAAATCTGGAAGAGCTAACGAGAGCGAACGAAGAGCTATAGGTTCTAAATATCTCACTGGATGGTGACGGCCTTATCGTAGACGATTCTCTAGAAAGAACTTCTAAGCAATTCACCCCCGAATTGTTACGACCTTTACGGCAGAAAAAGACGAAAAACTGCGTTTTTGACCGATACTACTGAAAAAGATCTCTTAGAAGTGGAAAAACAGAGAGTGGAAGAGAAGAAACGGAAGGTTGTTAAGAGGAGTTTAATTCGCAAGAAAGTCACCTGCATAAAAGGCAAGAGAGCTCATCTGATGAAAACTATGAAACAATCTGGCTGATGTGTCAACAAAAATATAAAAAATAATGAAGAATGGGTGCAATGTCGACTTTGTAAAATGTGGGCACATTGGATTTGTGCAAAGAAAGACTTGTTATACATATACATAAATTGTAACAGTGATTGTAACAGTTGTTTTCTTAATAACTGTTGCAATTTACCCCAGCATATGTTGCAACATGCCCCAAGATTGGGGTAGATTGCAACAGGATCACTTGTCTTGTTAATTCTTTGTATTTTGTGGAGTTTAGTTTTTTAAGTTCATTAACTTCGTATTTATGTTCCTTGAAGATCAACATACATATGTTTACAAATAAGAGATTTTTTTATTCCATACTGGTAGTCTTCAAAAAAAAATCAAAAAATTTAATAGAGTAGCAACTTGCCGGGGTTTCCCTATAAGATATCCCAAATTTCAATCAATTTTATCTTCAAGACTAAAGGAGAAAAGCGGGGTGTAACAGGACCATGATCTGTTACACCCGGTATAAAAGTAGTTTCTCTATTTTGCCACAAGATCCACTTTAACTAAGCCCTCATATATTATTAGTAGGTAAATAAAACTTTTAACTCCTAGTGAACAGACTTCAACGTCAAAGTTGCAAATATTTAAATTTCAATGGAAAAAAATCACATTTCCATCGCACATTAATTGCCCCGTCCGTATAAAGTAGTAGCAGCTTTCAAGGAAACTCCTCACCGACAACATGCCCGACTGAACGCAGGACCTTGGATACATCTTAATTTGCCTTTTTTCCGCATCCCCAGCCATAACAAGTCGCGGAGCTTATCGCTAAGCACTCGTTTGTGATTCTAAACGGCCAAGAGCGGTCCCCTTGGGTATCGATTTCAACATAAAACAATCATCATGGTTATTAATACAACCGGCCAGGACTACCAGCGCTGTTGACTTTATTCATGGCGATCTCGGGAGTTGTTTATAAAAGGCTAGCTGCAAAAAGCTGATCACCTCGTTGGGTAGCTAACGCGCCTCGTAAAAAGCTCGTATTATATGTCATATTTAAGATTGCTCTGGAGATTATTTATTCGCTGATGGCATGATGTTATGGGGGCATTAAAAGCAGCTGCTAGTTTTTTACGGTTCGCATTCGAGAGGAGGAAAAGTCGTTAAATTGCCCGTGTAGAATTAATAAAACGTTTTCAGAGATAAAATGTATTGACTTAAAAATATAGTAAGATGGAGCTGGTACTTATCCCTGACATTGTATCCTTGGGAGGATTGGGACTTTTGTAGCAGTAACACGAGTACAAGTAACAAGTACTCGTAGTTTCCACAAACACCAAAACGCCGAACACTACACTCGACGCTCGTGGGGAGACGATTAAGACCAGAGACATATTAATATGGGTTCATTCATAAAACGCTGGAAGAACCGATCTATTTTTGTTCTAAAAAGTGCAATGAGTGCGAGAGAGAAAATGGAAGACAAGTGCTGCGGCGGCGACCTTTCGGCAACGCCGCTTCTTGTGATCAGAGCCCATCCAGTGGCGTGAATACTTATCTTTAATGAATGAGTTAGGGTAAACTGCATAGTTACATAAGAAAAATACTGAATACCCTGTATCCGAACGTTGCAATCAAATTAAAATAGAAAACATTCATAGTATAGCTTAATGCGTGTACATTAATATAATACTTAGTAACTGTAATAAAACTTTGTCATGTGTTTTATATTTATTTATAATTTTAATGAAAAAAGTACAGTTATTGGACGTATTTGATAGTTAGTGGATGGTTTAATATTAGTTATTGCCAACATTGTTAATAATTTAAATTCTATAAAACAATCACAAGTTTTTAAAATTTACAAACTTCATGTTCTATATACAACACAGTAAATCAAACTTTGTTAATCAAACCTACTATAATTATTGAATCTATTCATTCCAAAATAATATGAATTTTGTATTCAACTTCTCATTCTATTTCGCCTTTCATAATAAATACGTATTTTGCAAATGTTTTCAATACCAACCCGATCAATTGAATATGGTGGTCAATCAGTTATCCTTGAAATAAGCCCCTATATTGGAAGGTAATGTAGGTAGGGTTTCTACAAATAAAAGGTCGTAAAGGTTTTTTAAATTTTTTAAAAAAATACTGGTAGTGGCATTGAAGAACCTAAAGAACTGCTCAGTTGTTTTACATGTTTCAATCGCCGCGGGACTAGCGTTTAGCGAAATATTGAAATAAATAAACCTATACATTTTTTACCTAGATACCTGTTCCAAAAATATCATACCGTCAGAACAGCGTGGTTTAGCTCCGACTTTGACATATCTTAACCCATTTGATCGAATTAATAGATCCGCAGGGAAAAAATTATCAGTGCACACTATGTAAAATATATAATAAAAATTAATGAAATAATTATTGATTAATTATTGCAGCAATATAAAGTTTATTTTTGGTTTCAATGCCGCCCCTGGCCAAGCCAAGTCGCCAAAGCTTGTAGGTAACCTTAAAAATACTTACCGATGAAAAGTAACATTTTCCGTACTTAAATGATCCACCCTTTCACAAACTATACAAGAATGCACCATAATTAGACACTTACTGTTCACTTAAATCGCAATAAATGCAAAGATTCGTAGAACACACTAAAGAAAACACAAGTACAAGACGGCGTTTCGGCAACCTCTCAAATTTGTTTCCATTGATTAATGGACATTCACGTAAAACTCGAGTAAAATTCATCAAACGACGTTGCCGAATGCCGTTGTTGAGTTTTATATCTCAAGGCACAATACATTTCCGGTTTTCACCATATATTATTAACGCAATAAGGCAATACAATAGATTACTTTTGCCAAGAAGCTATTTTAAAAAACATTTTAGCATTAAAATTAATCAGATTCGTTGAAATTGTCAAATTAGTTGAACATCTCTTACGGCATTCAAAGACTTTAAATGAAAAAGACGGACGACAAGGATGAAACGATCTTGGATCGGTCAAAAACGTAAACAATTCTGTCTCTCGTATTAAAATATTTCTGATTTAGATTAAAGTTGATATTTTTAACAAATATATGCTCAAATCGTGTACTTAACAACCTTATTAGTCCAATTTTTAAAAGTGGATTATATGTTGTGTAATCTGGAGACCTTTAGATGTAAATAACGCAGTCAGTAATAACGTCAGTTTTTATCAGATAAGTAATAACATCGGTCTCACAGACCGATAATACCCTCTGGACCTGTATGTCTGTATAATTACAAAAAAACACATAAGGAAACAAATAAAATCTATCTTATTTCAAAAGAACTGTCTTAACATTTTATTGCAGTCTTAACAACAAATTAACTGAAAAACAAATTTGTAAAACAAAAATACTGAAGATTTTGAGGCATTAACTCAAAATAAAATGTGTAAAAATTAAAATTATCTTAATTTAAGAAAATGAAAGTAACACATTTTGACATAGAAAACAATTAGACAAAACATCAGAATTAGACAAGACATTACAAAACAATTAGACAAAAAAATAACATTTAATCAGTCATCATTTCAGTTTGATCTTTGCAATCTTGACACACCATCAAACAATCTTCAAGACACATATTTTATATTTGACACATTTCTGGCAGGAATATTTTGTTTTGCGATTTTTTTTCGACGAACAATAAAAACATCTGCCTGGAACATTATATCTTTGTTGTGGGCCATCTTCAGTAGGTATTTTTAAAAGCTCCTTTATCCTGCTTCGCATAAGTTTGGGAATATGTTGATTTGTTGATCTTCTTCATAAATGCTCATCTAATAAAGATAATGCTAATTCTTCTAAAAACTTACTGCGGCGTATTTTTATTGAGCTGTTATTTGCATCATATATGATTAGAGCATTTATTGCTGCAACATTCAAGACACTATAGAAAATAACCATAGGCCACCTTCTTGTTGCTCGCGCTGTGTTATATGTAGCACAAAGTTTGTCAAAGTATCTCAGGTTTTCCTGTTCGTGAGTCTATAGAATCAGCGTGATGCAATGTAGGTAAAAGTAGCACATTTTTGTTACGTTTAGGAATATATGATACCAAGGTACATTTTTCTTGAACAAATTCTATAGGTAATTGACATTTGTTTTTCCATAATATTACATTGTTGTATGTTCATTGTTGTCAAAATTCGAGTCCATTATTGTTAATTTGCGATTTACAAGTAGAGAATCTGCTAATTCTTCACTAGTAAACCCGTTATCTATTGTCAGGTTTCTTTTGGTGCCTGAAATAGGCCTACATAATCTTTCTACGACGGCGGATGGACCGTTAGAAACATTATATGTTCCATCGGGCTGGGCTCCAACGTACACCTCCATCTTTGATGTGTAATACATTTTGGCATCAGCGAGGGCGAAAATTTTAATTCCGTATTTATTAGGTTTGCTGGGAATATAAACCCGAAAACCACAACGACCTCTAAACGCTTCTAGCTTTTCATCTATAGTGACGTACTCCTTATAGTAACCTTTTCATCTATAGTAACGACAAAGAATAGTGTTGTTGGCAGTTAGACTTGAACTTATCAAAGAGCTCTCTTATAGGACATAATTTATCCACTTTTGTTCTCTCACATCTTGTGAATTTATCATCAAATCATATGTGTCATCAAAAATCGGAATATCTCAAGGGACGTTGTAAGTCGAAATAGTTCAATTGCCGTTCCATTTTTTCCAACCCCTTCTTACCCCTGACAAGTACAACAAACCTAGTAGTGCTTTTATCTCAATTTTATCAGTTAATAGAGCAGTTCTGTTTGAAATGGGATACTTGGCTGCTGAGATAAACTTATCAATATTTTCAACGATCATGTCCAGAATATCGCTATCGATAAAACATTCCCAAATGTCCATAGGTATTTTCAACTTCTTGCTGTCCCCTTTCGCTCCTGACAAGTGAGTTATTATATTTTCGGAACGAGTTCTCACGTTTTTCGGAGGAAAATGTTTTTTTCACTTTGTTGTGCCGTCTTTGCGAAGGAAGTATGGGTCTCTAGCAGATAATTCACTTGTAGTCACAGTATCCTCTCTTTAAATCCAATAATTCTTGTTCGGAATCCGTATTTTCTTCTAGTACTTCAACGTTTTCTGGCTCGTCTTCATCCGCAGAGTCGTCATATTCACTGACATATGGATCAGTTTCTTCCAATAAACGTAAGTCTAGTCTGATCTGCCTCGTAAGACATTATGTTAAAGAAAACTTTGTTTTATATACATTACATGCAATATTACAAAAATAATACTTTGGGAATTATTTTGTAGCACGAGTAATAACGTCGGTCACACACACCGTAAGCTTAAATAAATTATCACTAAGTTGTCGCCTCAAGCATATAGGATGGTCATCATATCCCTGCAAGGTATACTGTAATGCATATCCCCCCACTATCAAAGACGAGGGAGATAAATATGAAAATAGATCACGTCGGTCTGTGACACCGAATGTTAGTACTGAAGGGTTAATATTTGTTAAATGCAGAACATTTTTATTGTTTTTCTGGCTATTTCAAGAAATATTACTAAGCTATCTCAAAATATGTTTCTGTTACATCACATGGACGTTTCTGTATGTGGTTTCAGAAATGTTTTTATTGAAACATCCGAAAGGAATCATTATTTGCAATTGTTTTGTGGTTTATGTTCTTCAAATGTGCTTGAAATGTTTCCAAATATAGGTACCTAAGTACCGTCGCGTCGTTTAGGGAGGTTTTTTGGGGTCCTGGCAATGTTTCTGCAGTGTCTCTGAGCTCTAGCTAGAAATGTTTCAGTCACAAAAGATGTTTTGGAAACGCTTCAGACACATATATTTGTTTACTGGGTATAACCGTTACCTATAACTCTATATTGTAGCTAACCGTTTGGTAATTCACCCTGTATAATAAAATATCATATTCCTCGTTCCACTACAACTATTACAAGTGCCGTCAAAATTAGCAACTGAATTAAATCGCATAAAAACAAATTTGTAAGATTACAATTCCAAATTACACGCTTGATGCAGATCAGGCAGCAGAACCTCTCTACTTGTTTACATTAACATAATTATTACCCGCGATTTCATTTCGTTATACCTCGGGAAGTGCTTCACACTGCCTAACAAAAAACAGCCATTTAATTAACCCATGCGTTACGAAATTCTCTTTTTTTTTTCCTAGTTAAATTAAGTCACGTATATCGGCCCGGTCGAAAAAAAACAAGAATGGCTCTTTGTGTGAGGTTGATTATGCTGCGGGCGAAGGGCGTAGCGGCAGAACATATTAATCAAAAGTATGTTTAAGCCAACAAGGTGTCCACGTTTCCAACAAAAGAAGGATGCATGTAGCCATTATGGAGCGCTATGTGGCCCAGCGCCGGGTTCGTGCCAGTCATTCTCTGTCGGATTTGTTACCTTTCCTCTAATGACCCGCCTTTTTTAACCCGGATTATACGTATCATGCTAAGGCCGTAATAATACTATCTCGGATGGGATGATACGCTGCTGGAGATTTGTCGCTTTTTTCCGAGATGGTTAATTTAAATGGACTTCATTGCATGTGCATCGTGGTAGGTGGTCCAAACTCAGGATTTTAATTATTGCTTTGGTACTTTTACAAAGCTATTTGTGTACTTACACATTCGTTTATATTTATATTTCGTCAAACACGGGTCGGTACTACTTGACACTTCGAGCTTTGCCTCTTGGTCTATGAGCCAGTTCTAAAAAAATCCGAGTTTACCATTTGGTAACGGATTTTCTACAACAGGATTGCTTAATGCTTATTGCCATAAGAGCAACGTTGGTCTTTTGGCACACGGAGATTTGAACGGTTGCGGCGTAAGTTACAGATTGCTGTAGTAGTCAATCATACGTGGTTATGTAAACAGTTTTTTTTTTCCTGTTTTTTTAAATTTTTATATTACTATATAGTGCCATACTGATATTTTTGACCTTGGGTGGAGGGTTCAAGGTTGTTCAAGGTCAACTTTGTTTTTTAAAATGGACCGTCTGTTTTTCACATCGGCAGTCGATTTTATGTAAAAAACCAGAAACTTTTTGTCTGAAATTGTTTTTTTTTAAAGCAAATTGGTTTGAGTTATTTAGCTTCCAAAATTGAAATTTTCAAACATTGTCAATTATTCTTTGGCGAATGGTGAGTTTCCGAGAAAAATCACAAGACACGAAAATTCTTATAGTATAAAATATTCACGAATTTTTGAATAATTTTCTGGAAATTTAAAAATTTCCGAAACTTAAAAATTGAAAAAAAAATGAAAAAAGAACCAATCGCGAGAGCGCAATCACAACATTTTAAAACTTTTGAAGCTAAATAAAAGTCAAACCAATTTGCGTTTTAAAAAAAAGTTTAAGACAGAAGTTTCGTGTTTTTACTTTGTGAAAAAGCAAAATTGACCTTGAATGAGCTTGAACCCTCCAAGCCTCCAGGTCAAAAGTACCAGTGGCATCGCATGCCCCCCTTCAAACTGTAAAACATTTGTCTGAACCTTTTTTCTCGGAAGTCATTCGCGATTTTTATTCATACTGAATAGGGATGAAACCTTTGATGTAATTATAACACTCGGAGTAGTTTTCAGAAACACCAAAACACTTTCACTTCGCTCACCAGTGAGCGAAGTGAAAGTGTTTTTGGCATTTTTGTGTCTTTCTTGAAAACGATAGTTCCTAGAGAAAATTTTATAGATACTTACTAAAAATGTTCCTTATGAATAACTGTTCAAATATGGAAGCATACCCCAGCAACACAAATAAGTCGAATAGACGTTTAATATTTATTTATACCACTAGTATATTTATGGTTTATTGTCGTATGGTATAGGTTAAAATGTCTGCCTGTTATAGGTTGATACGTATGATAATGATATACCAATAATAAACATTTACGAAATACGTTTATTAATCTGAAGTATGACACATTTATATTTAATATAAATTCTACGTTGATAATATTATTATAAGACATGAAAGATTAATGTTCATGAGACACGGTCGGTCATAAATATAATAGGTTTATACCATAATATGATTTAAGCGTTGAAATGGTCGAAATGGTTATATTATATACCTTAGAAAATAGGATATGATCAACATCCGATTAACGTTTATGAAACATGTTTAATTGTCGTGGATATAATATGTTTATATCTAGTATTAATTAAACGTTAATATATGGTATGAGATTATTCCTTTTATTTCTGCGTTTTTCTTATACCACACTTATTCAAATATCTAAAAAATCTTTAAAGAATAAGGTGCCGTTGAAAAAAAATCTTAAAGTTAATTTTTAAACAAGTTAGGCGATTGTTAACTAACGTAATTCTTTGGGACCTCTGCTGTCATTGGAGACAACAAAAAACGTTTAAATAATGAGCCTGTAATTTTTTTGCTTCTTAGAGCCTTTCTGATAAGAAGATCACGTTAAAAAATTTTTTAGTTACACGTTTAGTTTCACGTTAAAAAGTTGCTTATTTTGTTTATTATAATTTTTTTAAGTTATCAAAAAATTAAAAATCGAAGTATTGTGGTGTAATTTTTTTTAAAATATGCATTATCATATTACTGTTTTTGGATTCACGAAATATATTCATTTGCGGTAATATTTTTTTTTACATTTGTTTTTAAATTATTTATAAACAAATTGACTACTTTAATATTTTTTAAAATTGTTTTTTATAATTTTGTTATTTTTGAGAATATTATGATTTTGAAGACAAAAAATGTTTCTTAAAAATATCTTATTGTTTATAATCGTTTTTTATTGTTTATAATCGTTTTATAATCATTTAAATAATTAATTAAGACATATTTTTATTCTTAAAAATCATAATTGATAGTCGTTTTTCTAAATCTAGAAGAAATTAAAGTAACAGCCATATATATATATATATGCAACAACACTGAAAACGATTTTTTGTAATTTTTACGTTTTTTAATATCATACGATACTGAAGTTGAAACAGCCACTTGATTTGTCAACTAAAAATTGATATAGCTTTGAAACTATTAGAGATATCGAAATAGACATTCAAGTCGAATTTGTGGAGGAATAATTAATCTTGAAACAAGTTGACTCCCAATTATGTAACTATTATTCATCAGTTACTATGCGCATTTGTTTATAAAAATTTAAGGTGTTTTCAATGTTTGCGATTCTTTTATGACTCCTAGCTTATTAAATAATGCAGATACGATAATGGACCTTCAAGGCAATTTTCTTGAGTAATAAAATATCTGAAAGTTGCAATTGTTTATTTAAAAATAAATTGATTTTTTGATCAAATAATGCAGTTTTACTCAAATTTTGTAATTTTTTTGTCTGTTTTGTTGTTATATTTCTATTGATTCCATCAATATAATTAATATCAATTATATTATTTGTTCAATATAGGTACATTTAAAAATTCTGAAATTTTTTATAAGAATATAATAGTATTACTAAGTAAATAAATATTTAATTGTGAAGGTTTCCCTTCACAGATTTAAAATCTTAAAATTATCGTTCATTTTAATTATACAGGGTCTTGCGCACAGCTTATTTAAATTTACAGACTTTTGTGACACATGCTTATTAAATGTTTTCCCATGCACCCTGTATAAGAAATGACAATTCTAGCTACTGAGGCAGTTAGAAGCATGCCAGCTTATTTCAAAGTAAGAAAAAAAAATCATTACTTACTTTGTTTTTAAACTAAAGAGATGCATTTTCAGAAAAATGTCCTAATTTCAATAAAAACCTGTATATTCCAGATAGCAAAAAACGGCCGACATTGGTATACAAATTTTATCTCGATTATAATTTTCCTAAATTCTCGGTAAAAATGAAATTTTGATTTTTTTGTAAGGGTTTAGTTTACACCCCGTATATTTTTTTTCTGAGCACGATAGAAACATGATATTCAGGCCATTTATTACCAATGAAATTTCCAAAAACGTCCTGAAAATCGTCTTTTGATATTCCATATTATTCAGAAGATATATGCATCGAAAATTACATTAAAATTTTGAATTATTCCAACCTATTGGCCATTGGACAGCAGTACAGTTTATCCTTAGAAAAAACAAATAAATAAATAAATAATAAATCTAAATTTAGTACGCTAAGTTCTATCTAAATTTACTAAATCTAAATTTAACACGCTAAATCTAAATTTAGTACGATATTGAAAATTTTATATAGAAAAAACATTATTTGACATCATTTATGACCATTTCAACTTACGTCAACATACAAAGAATATCTTGTTACACATACAGCTATGATTCATCCTATAAATGACCACCATAGACTACCTACATGCGTCTTGCATCTTTCCGAAACAATTGCCCATACACACAATTAAACACAAATTCCGAAATTCCGAGTCGGGTAAATATATGTGCATTTCTCAGAGAGGCTGTATAGTTGTATACACGTATGTCGGGTTTTTCGGAATAATGCATGTCGGCCCGTTTTTTGTTCCAATCCACGGCAATTGGACAACTTGTTTTGCAGGCTGTACCTACCTCCTGAGAATTTCTTGTAAAATGTCCTACTCGGCTCTAATTCCGTGTCTTATCTATGGCTCTAATGCAGATCATAGGAGCAGTAGGATCACATGCGAAAATAATATTCTGGAACAAACGTGAAAAAGAATTCGACCTATTGTGACGCATTTAATATTATAGCATTCTGAACAGTGACATCTTTATCTCAGAAAACAAAAACCTGAGCCTCTTAAAAAGACGATAATCTCGATTTAATCAAAATGTATTCCAATGAGACCAAGAATTTATTCCAAATAGACTCCTGACAGTCTATTAAATGGAAATTGTAATAATGGAAATTAATTCAGCGAGTTCAGGGTGCGTAAATACTGTAAATAACAGATATATTCAGAGAATTTACTTTTGATTTAATTTTGCTAATTATATTCTTCTTCGTATGCCCGTTCAGAACCGAGACATTGGAACCGTAAAATAATAATAGACTTGAATTAGGTATTGAAATGGACCCTATCCCCTATTTAGTTAATAAACTTGCGATGTCGTGACCTCTGTTTTATTTAAAGACGAGATACCGATTTTTAAATAACAAGTGGTTAGGGTATAAGCAGGCACTAGGAAAGACGTGGTGCGGGGTGGTTGAGATAAGTCGGGATATAGGGAGACGAGGGATTGCATATGGAGAAGCAGAGAGTTGGGCTCTGGTGTGTGTTGGTGTTTGACGTGAAATTTCACAGGTTAGTAAATATACTTAATTTGTAATGTTTATTATTAAATTTATTATCTCGAGAATTTATGCCATCTTTTTATTAAAATTATCCGTGTTGTATTATGTTTTGAACTAAAAATAATTATGATACGTTATGTATAAACTATGAACATTTTACTTGTTTATTTAGTTTGTTCAGCTCATTCTGTTTTAAGATTATTTCATTTTGTTTTATTCAGTTCGATCTAAGTAATGCTGTTGACCTTTTTGTTACATTCATGACTACGAGTAGGTTTTTCATACTTGTGGGTTTTGGCTTATAACAGTGACTTAATTGCCGCTTATTGTATGAGATGAAGAATGTTTGCGCCTTGTTGAATTTATTAACACTTTTCTCCCGTGCCTGGGCGAACACGCTAGTTGCCTCCCGTATGGGACCTTCGTTTTCGCACCAAAACGTTACAACTACTAGTTGGGTTGCCTCCCGTATGGGACCTCAGTACCTTCTGACGAAAGTCGGCTAACTAACAACAAACTCTTCAGTTTTGTATCTTGAGAATGATTGTAGGTTAAAACACAAGTATGGCAACCCTTGTAAGTTTTCATTTTACTTTCACCTAAGTGTCCAACAGCATTATAGCGATTCTTTTGAATAGAGATCGAGGGTTTCTCTGCCGTGCTCTTTCCCCTCGTGAATTCAAGGCTGAGTACGGCATTTATTTATTTTATATTGTTCATAAATTTAATACCTGTTTAAATAAAGCAGTAGGTGTATTAAAATGTTTAGTCTATTCTTTTTCATCTCAAAACTCCCGCTTTTCGTTAGTAACCAGTGCATCTCGGACAGGGTTAATTTAAATTAAATACAACGTAGGGTAGGTATTTCCCCTTTTGACGATCACGTACCCCGGCCATGTGTTTCTCTGCTTATTATGTTTAACCGACCCGGGTTGGTTACATTACAGTATATAATATGCATATTATTATACGCTTGAAGAAAAAGGAAATATTTCATCATCTTCGCAGCTGAATTCCAGATTGTTTTAACTGCATATTCTTTGTAATCAGGGCCCAACCTAAGAGGGGATGTGGAGGGGTGTCACGCCCCTTCATTTAAATAATCAGTCGGCAAATCTCCACGTTTCCTACAATCGACGTCTTCCAAAAATATTTAATATTCAAAAATTACAATAAAAAATAATCTGAAAACTTTAGTGAAATTTAAAGCCACTCTAGACATACTCTTTTGACACTGTCTAATGAAAATTTGAGAAGAAGTAGTAGTAAGCTAGAAGTTTTAATTGACCACTGCTCAGAAATCTCAAATTTAGATGACGCCACGGAAAACGCGGAAAATTTAAAACGTATTCCTCCGTTTGCTTATAAGTTGCGCTGTTTAATATTTACCGCACCTGTGACTACAGCATCCAATGAAAGATCTTTCGGTAGACTGAGGTTGGTGAAATATTGTCTTCGGTCTACAATGGACGATGACCTATTAAATTTACTATTAATATTAACGTGCAAAAGACAAAGAGACATTACCGACAAGACAGATTTATCAAGTGTAGGGGAAAAATGGGCGATCTTAAAAGAACGACGTATTTCTGTCAAATATAATGTATGATTTCTTAATTTTTTGTTTAATCATGTTTTGTATTAAACATATTAGTGTGTATCCTAACATGATAGAAGTTTATTTTACATATTATGATAAATTTACATTATATTACGGTTTAGAACAAATATAAAATATATATATAGAAGTAATAATATTAAAATGTTTGCAATCAAGTCGTCATTTCATTCGTAGACACCCCTCTACTCAAAGTGGTCAAGGCCGGGCCCTGTTTGTAATCTGCTACAGTAGTTTTCTTTTTCATATTATAAGCCCAATCCTTAAACATATCTGCTATATTTACATATATACATATTTACATTTATATACAAAAAGAGTGCAAACAAAATAACACCCAAGTGTTAAGAGCTCTCTCAAAAAAGTTTTAAATCCATCCTCACTCGAACGACAAAAGCTTGCTGTCAGGTTATTTGATGAAAAAAATATTGCAGCAAGTGTGTTAATTGCGAATCTGATAATGATAGCGATACCGACTCTATTCAACGTACTGATATATTTTAAAATGAAAAAATAAATGTTTTGTGATTTAGACATCTGATTTCATACCCTGCAATACATTTTTTGATGGCTGTATCAATATACCCCCTGTGTATCAAATTACCCTAGTCAGGGGCACTTTGATACACCGTACACCGTTAATATTGTTTATAAATATTTAGTAGAAAACATGAATATAAGCGACCATAAGTTATACACATAATTGTGTATTAGCGACCATAATTGTGTATTAGATACCAATGTAACTAATCACCCATATATTACGTTTTTAGTAAGGAACACAGAATCAGTATAATTAAATAATTAGAAAATATATCAACAAGCATCGATGTCCCCTACTATCGATGAGACTTATCTTCATAGTAATTATTTTTTGTTTTTTTGCAAAATATTAAGTCTAGCATGGTATTATTGTGAAACGTTGTCAGCAAAGCGCAAAAATATTGAATTAAAAAGTCCAAATCTGAAAGTTCCTAACTCTGCGTGACAGCTCTGCTGAGATATAAAATTAGAACCAATTTCCTAAAAGCTTACCGTTAATGTAGGTAACAACATTGCTACTTATAGTTTCCCAATATCTATTTGTATCGAAAATGTGTCCGACTACGCATCAAGTGTCGATTGGACACGTAATTATCTTGAACGGAGCAATCAAGACTGCTCACCATCTTACACCACCTCATATTAATGGCTTGTTGAATTGAAGGAGCTCTAAAAAAAGCGTTGAATCTATCGATGGTTATAACGATCTCTCTCCGTGTGTGGCCCCTTCATTATTTATTTATGATTTTCATCCCGCTGTTTCCAGACCGCTGCTCGATGTGTATTCGATGAGTCGCTTTACTGCCTTTTTATGTTCTTCGAGTCCACCACTGCGGTGGACCATCATCAGTTTCGCTCTTTCTCTCTCTAAGAAGAAAAAAAAAGAGCGATACGTGTGTTTTCATGTTCCTGCGCGTTCACAGCTTTTAATTTTATTCCAATATAATTAAGTCCGTCTTTATGGGAAAATGAAAACCGGGCAGGTGTGGAGCAGTGAAACAGTCGATTTGTAGGTTTTATTATTAAATAAAGTCACCTATTTTACGACTTTTGGCTTGCTGAGAAGACAGTTTGCTTTTAATGACGATCCTTACTTAGGGCTTGAACGGTAGAAAACTAAATTAAGTCGATGTTTTGTTTATTCATGTGCATGAATGGTTGAATTATAGTAAATGAATGCTGGGGTGCTTCTTTTATGCAATTCTGGCGTTGCGGTTCATCTGAGAGGGAGAGAAAAGTTAAGTGACGCTGTGTATACACGTGTTTTGTGCTTTGAGTTTTTGTTGGGCCACGCAGCTGCGATATTTCTAAGAGTTTTCTCAGCTTCCAGCACCAGTCTATCAATTCCGTCCTCCACCTTAGCCTTAATTGATTGTAATGAACACTGAAAACATGATAGATAAATGATGTCCCGTTGCGACGTGATATATTAGTCGAAGCAGGGGGCGGACTGAGTGCACTGCTTGAGAAAAATTTAAGTAGGTACCTGCCTAATCGTAATGGGAGGATGCTTGTTGGATTTGGATTGCGAAAGCTGTTTCATTTATCCTTTTCTGCTTTTAACTTAGATGACACTTAGGTGAATATTAAGTAAATGTAATATTTAAATACGTTCCTTATTAGAGTTATTTCTGGAAACTTTAATAGTATTGTTGCTGCTAAATATTTTGTAATGATTATAAGAAATGTGTAAAACTCATTTGTATTTTAAGTAATTGTTATTGACAAAATAAGAAAAATAAATGGAGCCAACCACGTAAGTAGAACATAGAAAAGAAAATTTAGAGGTTAAACCAAATCGTTTCATATATTAAAACACTTCTACATCGGCATCGCGTACCTAGTACCTATGAACTAATATCTTAAGATCGGGTAGCCATACATTTTCTATTTGACATATATACTTAGTCTCGGTCTATATACATATTGAGATAAACGAAAATACTGGACCTCAATCACTAATAAAAATCAGTAAATATATCAAATAATAAATTAAATTAAATCAGTGATCAATATATTTCGTACATACTATAGTATAAAAGCAAGCACAGATGTATCGTTGACGAACGTATGTACTATACATAACGCCAACCAGCTACGCGCCTAATTCGTCAGAACGTGATATCATCATATCTCAATTATTTATCGGTGCAGAAATCTATCTCAGGCATAATCGCAATAGACAAGTTCCAATAGTAATTATAGAATATCGAGTATTAATAAACTATGTCTAGATTAAAAGATTAATGCGAAAGCATCAATGTCAATATGGGTTTCGAGAGTTTATAATCTAGAAGCAAAATGCAATGTAGAGATGACGCCGTACAGATACATCGAAATTACACAACAAAGAGAGAATCATATGATATTGTGGTGTTTAGAAATCAAAATTAGATCAAGTAAAGTTCAAATTGTAACAACAATTGTAATTGGTCAGATTGTATCATAACAACATGAAAGAAGGAGCGTAACCAGGAAATGCAGATGTTTCTCAATACGGCATATCCGTGGTTCCGGATAACAATTAAAAGGAGTCCAGCTAAGGCGTTCAAAGGGATAACAGCCACGCTAATATTGTTTATAAAAATTTGTTATATTAATAGTTAAATTAAAGTAAAATTAGTTAAAATTGTGCTAAATAAGCAAGAACAAGGATAAGATTATAGATTTTGTTTGTTTAATGATCATATATGACAATAAACATCGTCATATACATAAATTAGTTCTTCTTTCTTGTTGGTCTCGAAACTTTTCAGGAAACGTTAACTCATACAGTTCCAAGTATCCTCTAAGATTATCAGACGTTTCTTCGATATACTATTACGTTACTTGTCTCATCTTATACAAGTCTATAAAAAAATTAACGTTTAGAGCATATTCATAACCATAATAAATAATCATCCCAACACAGTGGGGCATTCTAATATTTGCATGTAAATGTGTCAAAATAAGTCAGTCTTAAACATAATCCAGGTTTACCACGTGCTCTGCATTTTTCTACTGGAAATGATATAATTTTGATATAATTTTATATAATAATGATATAATAAAAGTCAGTCTTAAACATAATCTAGGATTAATACGTATATACGGTGCACTTGGCCATAGTGGGCCGTTTCATTAGATTCTTATCCTCAAAACAAATATGTTTATTTGGAAACTAACTGATATTGCAATTTTGTTTCGAATATAAATCTCATAGTGTTTAATAAAAAAATAAATATTTATTATAGCAATTTGAACATTCATTTGACCCTGAGGCTGAGTGACGTCACACAGTCTGGAATTTTGCAGCATTATTTGTCAGAGTGCCCAAATAGCCCCTGCCCACAGCTGTAGTGTTTACACTTAGTTTTGTGGTTATATTTTGTGCGTTCCTCTACGAATTGTGTTTTGCTTTGTTTCTGTACATTATCGTAAGAAAATGGGGCCAGAATTTTCTAAGAGAAATGCAGAAAACCTGCCGATTTTAGCGAGTTTTACATGTCAAATTTACATTATTTATCAGCAGAAGTTTCAACAAAGTCAATTTCAACGTTAAATGTCAAAAAGCAGAGAACCAACTTTGGATATAGTACTAATACACCATTGTGTCATGTTCAAGGTCGTAGGCTCTGTGACGTCACTAAGGAAGGATACGTGTAGTCACGTACAGGTAAGCGCTTTATTCCCACACTTTTGAAATTTTTTGCGATAGAAATCGTACTCGGAAAACAAAATAAAAAACCGGCGGAATTTCTTCATAAAAAACAGTCACATAAAGCAATAAAAAAAACAGTGAAAAGGCATATTATATTATGTCCAAGGATTCATTAAAAAACCTGCATTTGAAATTTTCTTACAGAAGTGTCAGCAGCAAGTTCCTCAAAAAGCATTTTCACTTTTTTTTGTTTTCCAGTGAGGGTCCAATACCCGCAGATTTTGCCAAGAAGCAGGATTTTTTTCCATATTATTAAAATGTTCCCTCATTTTTATTAAATTATCTCTTAGTACTTTATTAAAATGCTGGTATTTATAGGTAGTCGCACCTTGAGTATGCCTCACTTTCCAAGGGTCCCTCAAAGCAAAATTGTGTTATATACACGTTCCTTGAGTACAAGCCAGTATATTCGCGTTACTCAAGCGATATTCAAAAGGAAGCTCATCACCTTCCTTGAGGGATGCTTGGGTGGTAACGCAGGGGTATTGACGTGGATCATGGATCGCAATCCATCAATTTGACATATGACATGAAGAGCATTGGTGCAGTTTTTTGGTTAGTTTATCAATGGCGATAATCGTCTGGATAAAGTATTATTGCATTCAATGGCAGCACCTTGGTCTCTCACCAAGGCCGCCAAAAGTATTTTTCCCCTTCTGTGAACGTCTTTGTTTATTCCATTACGGGAAATGAAAAACACGTTGAGAGTTTTGGAATAGGTATATAGAATTATCGAACGAACGTTGAACACTACACAGGTGATTGAAATACCGTGTGCTGATTGACGTTTCGCGCTAGTGATTTTGAGTGTAGCCATTCATCTAGATTCTAGATGAAAAGTTTCTAAAATCACTAAAACCCCCATATTTCTCCCAAACATTACGAGGATAGCCGAACTTGCGACCAACTTGCATCCAAGTAACGGCCAAGGGTTACTCACCCAAGGGATACTTGAGGTAATATCTGAGTACCCACTTGAGAAATGTCTATGAATACGGCAATTTTAGTCACATGCTTGACCCATATCAAAAGTTAACTGTTTTGAAACTAGATTTATATTCAAGTACTCCACACTGTAATACAAGAAGCAATATCAGTATCATACATATCCAGTAGGACAGTTTTTTAAGAATTTTATTTTTTTTATCCTAAACATTATTTGTCGCTGTCGCTGTTACCCCCTCCCAACGAAAATTACTCTGACTTATAACAATGGAATATCGGAGTCGGTCAAAGGGCAAATTAAGCGCCGTTATCCTTATCATTAATCTGATAGTTGAGCCAGGCCACCCACTCCGTGCGATAAGGGAGGCCAGCATTATAGCATAACTGTACGTCATCACTTGTCAAAACACACAATAACTAATATATTATGCATACGACCGTATCTTCCCTCTAAATCTGTCGCTTGTACCTGCCAATCAAGTCACCCGTTGTTGTTGCAATTGTTTCGTCTTTGGTTCGTAGCACGGGGGATGTGCGCAAAAACAAGATCAGCAGCATCAATTCCTTCTAATTGATATGATATCGTCTCATATATCAGAGTACAGTAAACAGGTCGGTAGTAGCAAAGATTACAGAATATATTGTAAACTTTGGTAGTGATGTTTGTTTTTCATTTTTTTCTCAATCCACCGACGTTCCGATAATATCCTTTCTACATCATCGGGGCGCTAAAAAATATACATTTACATCGTAATAATTAAACTTGCAGAAAACAATTTTTGGCTTGCCTCCCAGGCTATGGGTCGTCACTGTGTAACCGAGAAAAAGATGAAGATAGCCTTGCGTCGCAGCCTGCTTTGGGGTACGGCGTTTTGTATTGTTTAATTTATGTCCTAGGAGAATGTGTTCAGTGATTTGTCGTGCTGGGCTGCTTCTATCTTGATCGTAGAATGCGGGTAGATACATAAATGTAAGAAATTATATGAAGATGAGAGCTATCTACGCTATCATCGGTGGGACATTAGGGAATTCCATTATAAGTATATATGTTGGTGTATAATGTGGGAGCACTCGTCGGGGATGAGGAGACATGGTAATTTAGGAAATAAGGTATGAGTGCTGTCTCTAGTAGATCAGTATTTTTTGTTACTGAAATAATTTACTATATGATTCTCGTTCCTCAACAAAATTATGTGGGAACAAAATATGTGGTGTGGGTGTGGCATTATTAGAAACATGATTGTTGATTGCCGGGCCAATACTTTTGGAGAATTATCAAAATGGAAAGAAATATTTAAATTTGCTAAGAAATAGGGTTGAGGAACAATTAGAAGATATGCCGATTCTCCAATATAACCATATTTGGAAACAAGATGGGGCGCCACCACATAACAATCAACAAGTTACTTGCCTATTTAAATGAAAAATAGTTTTTGGATTTGGCGGCACGGCACATTTAGGTCGCCGGTCAATAGCTGCGACCTTACACCCCAGATGTGATGGGAAGTGATCTACTCCCACCAAAAGTCGCTACCATAGTTTTGAATTGGAAGCTTTATGTGTAGTTTACAGTATAAAGCGATTACATGTTTACTTGGCAGGTATAAAATTTAAAACCATTACTGATTGCGATAGTTTCATAACTCTCAGAAAACAATAAATAAGTCCCTGAATTTCCAGATGGGCTATGTTTCTTCAGCAGTATGATTATGAAATTGAACATAGAGTAGGCAAAAGAATGACGCACGTTGATGCACTCAGCAAAGTTACAGGAATATAAATCTTAGACGAAAACACATTTGTAGAAAATCTTTATATTACTCAAAATTTAGATCCCCTTTAGAAGCCCCTTCGATCAACCTAACTGATGTAACAAAGATTTTTCCAATTCTTCATTTTTTTTTCGTTCCTCATACTAACAAAAATCAAAAAAACATTCTAAATATTGCCCGCTGTTATACGAGCGGTAAAAACAAATGGCTAGTGAAACATGATAAATTAAATCAATGATGTTTATTTTTTTTAAATCAACTAGGTATTGCTTTTAAGATAATATGCATACACTATAGAGTATAGAAATATTACTCCGGGATCTAGTACCGGTGTAACGCCCACTAAGAATGCCAGTAATAATTACCCTTCTAATTTATATTCTAATAAAACTTTTCCAGACCCCGTCGTAGAACGTCTCCCACCTTTTAATTATCTCCCCCAATTACCTGGTAAACATAATGAAGGCTAACTAACGTTATGTATACCCGTTAATATGCAGGTTCATTAGAAGCAAGCCCCTCGATACGCGTAACGTTGCAGTGGCTATTAATCCTGGAATAAATGTGAATATAATTGCAAGTTGCGGGCCTGAGGACTGTTTTATAACGCGCCCGATTTAAAGGCGACCAAACATTGTATTACGTTATAAATATTTTTATACGTCGCCGTCGGGTAAATTTCCTCTAGGCACGCACAATTGGCATTTGGGTATCGCTTTGGTATTTTAATTATTCCTAAGTTCTCGCTTGATTACACACTGCTTTCGTTGCCTCGTAATGACTGCTCATGAACATTCAAAAACGCAGCAAATAGTTACAAAAGAAAATCATAAGTGCCTATTTATTTTGTAATCAGTTATCGAGAAGTCTCTATGCACCGTATATATATATATACGGTGGCTCTATGCTGTACACACGATTCGTTTTGACTCTGCCAACATCCAGACAAAATTTTAAATTTAAAAATAACATGACATATGACGTTTTTGTAATTTATTTGGATTCAATTCAATTAATAATTTTTATCCAAAATTTTCATATAATCTTTATTGATGAGATGTTAAAGTCACTAGTCAGGTAAACTAGTGAGGTAAAGTAATTTAGTCATCAGCTAATTAATTACTTAATTAGTTACCTAATTAATCACTTAATTGAATAATTAAGTATTTAATTAAGAAATTAATTAAGTAATTTAGTAATTAATTAAGTAAGTAATTAGGTAATTAAGAAATTAAGCAATTAATTAATTCATGATTAATTATTTAGTTACTTAATTACTTACTTCATTATTTAGTTACGTAATTAATTATAAAATTATAACATAATTATTTAAATATTAATAAATTGAGTGATAATTACTCAATTATATACTTAATTACTTAATTAATTACTTAGTTAAATAAATACTTAGTTAGTTAAATAAATACTCTAATTAAGAAATTAATTAAATGCTTAAGTAATTAATTACGTAACTAAATAACGAAAAAATCATTTTGTAACTAAATAATTAATTATACCTTAATTACTTAATTACCTAATTACCTAGATACTTACTAAATTAATTACTTAATTACTTAACTAATTAATTATTTAATTACTTCAATAAATACTTAACCTACGTAAGTAATTACGTGATTACTAGAACTTAAGTAAGTAATTAATACTTAATTACTTTAATTAAGTAATTATGTAATCAATTAAGTAATTCAGTAATTCAGTAATAAATTATTACTTAATTAATTACTTAATACTTAATTAATTGGTTAATTACTTGATTAATTACTTAATTACTTATTTAATTACCTAATCAATTACTTAATTTATTAATTCAATTTCGATGCGGCGGCGTGCGCGGTAACTTAATTATTTATTTCATTATGTAGTTACGTAATTAATTTTAACACTATAACATAATTATTTAAATATTAATTAATTAATTAAGTGTTTAATTACTCAATTAATTACTTTTAATTAAATACTCTAATTAAGAAATTACTTAAATAATTAAGTATATAATACGTAACTAAATAATGAAATAAATAATTTTGTAACTAAATAATTAATTATACCTGAATTACCTAATTACCTAGATACTTACTAAATTAATTACTTAACTAATTATTTATTTAATTACTTTAATAAATACTTAAATACTTAATTAAGTTATTAATTAAATACTTAAGCAATTATTTAATTAATTAATTAGTTAGTTAATTTACTTAACTAATTACTTAACGTACTTAATTAATTGCGTGCTTACTAGAACTTAAGTAAGTAATAATTAATACTTAATTACTTTAATTAAATAATTATATAATCAAGTAAATAATTCAGTCATAAATTATTACTTAATTAATTACTTAATACTTAATTAATTAGTTAATTACTTGATTAATTGTTTATTTAATTACCTAATCAATTACTGAATTCAAACCGGTGCGGCGGCGTGCGCGGTACTGGACACTGCTACTTTATTACTCGAAGATTATTACTTGAAGCTCGAATCAAATAAAAATGCTAATTTATTAATTGGATGTCGTATTTGAATCGTATTTTGTTCACAGTTTCAGGGATTTTTTTGCGCGGAACCCTAATTATTTTCTTAAATAAACTTGAGGTAAAGTAGTTTAGTAAATCACTAGTGAGGTAAAGTATAATTTAGTCACTAAAGAGTAAGAATATTATACGGAAAATTACGAAAACAAAGAATCCATGAACTAACCTGCCGAATATATGGAAATAATTTATTTAGTCCACGGGTAAATATCGTCGGATACGTGGCAACACGTATTCGAAACACTAAAATTGAGTATTGCTCTAGGTGCTCTAGGTGCAGGTGCTCTAAATGCGAGGTTAGATCACAGACAAATTGAAAAAATGCATTCTGTATTGAATATTATTTACGAATGAATGAAAATTATTTACTTTATACATATATTTATATGTGCATGTGTGCGTGTAATGCTTGACCAAATTAATCTTAGCCATGACCTTGAGGTTCTATTCTTCTTTAGATAAAGATAGAATCTCTTCTCTATCTGCACTCTTTCTTTATCTCCGCATTTCTGGTCTAAATTGAGTTTGGTCAAGCTGTACAGTGTTGCCGCGTCTCCTCAAATCCACCATGTTCTAACCGAGAAATTCGCTATTTTCGTACCAATTTTCGTCTAGGTATACTTCGAAAATACGTAGAAATTACTCTGATTTTTTTCACTAATTGTTCGTGTAGATTTGTTCTACCGCTAAAACAATTTTCGTCCATATATCTATTTTTTCTGTCACATCGAATAAACACAATTTTCTGAGTACTCTCTCATAAGAGTCCATGTATAAAGACTCAACTTTGAGATATTTATTTTCCAAACTATGTATATGATATCATAATTGGGGGGTAGGTGTATAATACCAATAAGGATTGGTCGTTCATCAATCCAACAAAATTTCATATTTTTTCTTTGCTCTAGTTTGGGTGAAGAAACTCCTTTAATTGAAGTAATTATTATTAATCCGCTAATGAAAGAAATGATTTTTGTGGTACGAAGTATTGGGAATAAAGATAATATGCGGTCCAATATCTTGCGAGTATAATATCACTATATCGACCCCACACCAAATTACCATTTCTTTTCGTGACTTTGCACACCGATTACAACCGAAATAAATTGTCATGGTGCAATGGGGAAGCTGACGTTCACAAACTGCTGCCACTAATCTCAGCACAAATAGACGAGATAGTTAAATCTGTTAATATACCCCATCTCACATCTGATCTACATGGTTGTCTCTTGCCTTTGTCCGATGTATCTATCTGTAACAACATTATTGTTCGGTGTGGGGTCGAACTACGGAATACAACTGCTAATAACAGACCCCTGCTATAATTGGTATACTTTCATAAAAATATGTATCTGTAGTATGTTAGGAAATGAAAGAAAATTATAAGATATAAATGTAGCAAAACGTGGGTAAAATAAGTATTTTTTTGTCAATTATTAAATCAAGTTTTGATGTCCCGCCAAATATTGTTCTATACAGCAAAAAATAGGTAGGAAATAAAAAAAACATGCCTAGGGCAATTAATTCACTTGAAATTATATAGAACATTAATTATAATGAAACTAATTGTATAGAACATTATAACATTATATAGAACATTAGTACACGGTAATTACGAAAATTTATGTGGAATAGAAGACAAAAATTAAAATAAGCTGAAATATCTATAATAATGATTAGCTTATGTGTAGGAATACATATTTTAAAAAATTCCCACCTTCATTCTATCAATAAGCTTCATTCCTATCTTACCCCCTTTAGGAACACCGCACTGTTTTTTTAGGATATCTTTTAAACGCTTTATCTTAGGGAAACAAAACATTATAGGAAAAGGTTTGTCACAAAATTCTCTTCAAAAAAGGTTCTGTATTTTATATCGATATTTGTATTATATACATATATGTTATTAAATCGTAAACTTCTAAAACATTTTTGTTACCTAACGTTTGCCGTCCATTAACATAAACACCCTTACTAATCTGCAAAGGACCTATAGGACATGTTTTATAGAAAATTTAATTCTCCATATTTTTCAATACTTCAATTTCTGTCGTAGAACATCACATTTCCAAAATATTATTGAAAAACCAGCACGGTGTCATTACAAGGGTGAAAAGAGAATGAAGCTCACCAGTTAGGGATGTGAAATTTTTGCTCCTGTATTCCTACCCTATTGATTCAGAGTTTATTCAGAAAATAGCACCTTATTATAATTTTTTTCTTCTATTTTTGCTTATTTCCTTGTACTATTTTATTAATATAGGAGCCGCAAATAGTTCGTCAGAATCTTCACAGAACGAACTTCATTTACTGAATTGATTTTACACATTTATCCAACACTACGTCGTATTTTTATAGTTTACACTGAACTAAATCACATATTTAGATAAAAATAAATAATTAAAAATAACTCCATATCAATTTATTATACTACGTAGAAACCCCTAAACCCGGCTATGAAATTCTATATAGATTAAATTCGTCACAGCAAAATGATGCGGACTGGTAATGAGAGAGCTTGACGAATAGTTTGAAACGAATTAGATAATATATTCAGACTTTCCCCGTCCGAATATACGGCTGCAAGACGCTGGATATGTATATAATTCATATTCGACTTTTATAAATTGTTTTATGTGGAGTAAAAGTGATTATTTGTGCCTGTGATGTTTCGCCCCTGGACACAAAAAGCGACACTTTTACTTCATGTCAACCGATATTCTGTTTCTACCGTCAAAAGAATATGTAAAAAATAAAAAACATGGGTGTGTGCTTATGACCACACGGTCATGGCTACGGCTTATGGCCACACCACTTCTAATTTTCGAATTAAAAAATATATACTGTAACCGTCCGCCCGTATTACCACAACCGTTAATACAGTTTTCACTTCAAAAATGTTAGAACATACCTGAGTACGAAATATTATCGCACACAGACGCTTCAGGCAACCGGCGCTAGATGCCGCACCACTGTATGTCGCTACAAAATACCTACTTATAGGTAACAAGTACTGCGACGGCAGTCGATTCGTCGATAAAGAAGTTTTCACCTCAAAAATAATATATATTTTTTCTTCAAACGTCATATAAGTGACAACTTATGTGACGTTACCTACTCAATAATATTAACTGTCATTTATATGGCAAGGAGTTATAAGTAATTATACTTAAGCGTATGAACACATATTTCTATATGAATTCAATTTTAATAATGAACATTTATTTTGTTTATTACTAATATTTATAGGAAAAGTACAATTGTGAATATTTGCATCATTTAAGAATCCTCCACTTTTTGCGATATCAGGACTCACGACAATATTTCTAGGGTCAACTGTAAAGATCCATTGCTTGTAGTGGGCCCGTTAAAGGAAAATTGTTGGACATTCTCCGCAGAGCTGAGTTGAAGAATTTTCCTAGCAATTTTGGTCCTACTCTATACAGAATTTTTCAGCAACCTCATCCGATTTCCAACCCCTATTCCGATTAGCGTTATAATATCCCCCGCTATCGACAAGCATTGTTACCGAAGTTCTTCTCAGACAATAAATGAATGCCCTGTATACTGTTCCCAATTTAGAAGCTCAAATACAATGCCACATCCTTTGTTGCACTACCAATTTTATGCATATCCATAACAGCTTTAGAACATTTCCCACATTGATTTAAAAAAACGCCGTTCCTTAAAATCGGGAGGATGCAAATTTACGTACCTACTTTCTATATTTACTTAAATATTCATCCCCCAAGACGGCGAAAGTTCTATTAGTTTTAGTATTAGCAATATTAATTATCAGCAAAGATCCCATGTCTTCAATATCAGCAATTGTCATTTTCACTAGTTCATCGCAATAACATGCCCCAGATAATACAAATATCAAAATTACTTCAAAAAAATAAGAATTGGTTAGCACAATATGATGATAAACAAAATGTAATTACTCTTATCGCCAAATAGTTTTCATCTGAAGCATCAGACATACATGTATGGATCTGTTCCCTTAACAAGGCTCTCGATTTCTTTGGCTTATAACATTCTCCTTGGTTTTTCGAAAATGCACGTAAATTGTTGTATTTTTCGATGTTTGTTTCGATGCGTTTTAACTCTTTATAGTTAACCAAAATAAATGCATCTATTTCCTCTCACTCTACAAAATCGCGACCTTAAAGATTCAATCTTACAATCTTCATTTAGAATTCGATTAGTTAATTTTGAGTTATTTCCATAATTTTACCTAGAATCTATAACGTTTGAAAAAAATTAGTATATGATGTTCGGAGAATAAGACATAAGTTTATGTGCTTCGCATGGATTGTCGCTGACGAACGTAATGAGCTTTCTACGCTTAGCACATTAACTATCACTCATTCTCCTTATAATTACATATTTATCTACAATAGCTACTACCTCTAGCTAAAAGTATTTCCATCAAACCCGACCTTTCGGTCCCTGCTTATCTATCAGGCCGTTGTCTAATATAAAAGAGCTAGATGACCGAACAAGACTATTTAATAGCAGTCATATTTCTCAAATTTCAGTGGGAATAACTTCTTCGCTTTAATTAAAAAGGCCCATTTTTCAATGACACTCCAGGCACAAAGGCAAAACCCGAAAACAAATTAGCCGAGATAAGCCACTTAGATTCTGACACGAAAATTGTCGTCGCTACTCCTCAAGAACAGAGGCGGAGACATGGGGTCTACAATGACGTATATTCTACACAAGTTACCAAATTTTTATTATCATTGTGAAAAAACAATGTCTATTTATTGAAAGACGTGCTGCTAGAACATCTTGCTTTTCCTTTTCATCCGGTAATGTACAGCTGTTGCAAATCTTTCTCGGCTTCTGTTTTACATCTTGTTTTCGGTCTTCCTCGTCTCATCTTCCCTCCAACTATTCTCGTCAGTGGCATTTTTGGTATCGTCACCTTTGGCATCATTTCAATGTGTCGTAACTACCCTAACCTTTGAGCTTTTATCACTTGTACATACTATGTTTATTGCTTTTGTATACTATGCTAGTTATAAACTTAGTTTGTTTTTATATTTTGTTTTTCCTCGCTCATTCTTAAACTAATAATTTTGTTATTTCTGATTTTCTCTTCATATTAACCATTGTAATGCTGTAGAATAAGTATATTCTAAAACTTCTAGTATTACATAATAATATATTAAATTTATTCCGCTGACTTTATCACGCAATTTTTAAGCGCAATTTTAGGGAGCGCTAAATTTTAATTACAAACCAGCGATATATATCCAAGGTCCAAGATATATGTCTTCGTGGAGTTTTCGGTAGAAAAACTCAAAATCTTCTTTTATTAATAACAACTTTTTGTTGTCAGACTAACGGTTTAAGCTATGTTTCCACGTTGATGCAATATCACTCCTTTGAACGCTTGGGGTAGTTTGTGCTCCACTCGGAGAGGGTTGTAAATGTAGGACTAAAAATCTGTCATAGATATAGACATATAGAAGTACACATTTCCGAATTTTATTTGCCAGTCAGACCTTCTGCTGGAAATCGTGTATTTTGGACTGGACTATACCAGATATTCCTAAACTCTAGAGCTAGAGGATGCTATGGCAAGTTTGATACCTATCTTTTATGTCCGAATTGAAAGCACTCGATACCTAAGTGGCGCCCTAAGTGCAAATCTAAATAGGTGAATTGAGACCTAAATTAAAAAAAGGGACATTTGTTCGGTACGGTGATTTTTTCAATAAAACGCTTGCTACGCCAATGGCCGGTGTCGGGTTCCTAAAAACACTCAATTTATGGCTACTTTAGGCTTCCTAGCGATGGGATGGCCAGATACGCGGCTGTAAAGCGGTACCCGAAGCCTGCCGAATTCCCTTAAAAAATGGCGGCCCATCTTGTCCGGGAATTCCTGTACGACATGGATCATCATTTCTTTGCGAACGGGCATTGTGTTAGATTCGGACGGAATTTTTCATTTTTTATTGCCGGCGATAAATTCTTGCCAAACGTCTAGTTCTGAAACGATGATTATCAGGTCGATGATGGCTAGTTTTTGCCACAGAAGTTTATAGCAAAACCGGATCGATTCTGTCTATGACTTTTGGGTTGCCAAACGCATTCGCTGCGTTATATTATTCCAGGAGTTAGATGGGTACTCTCTGTTAGACTCTCATTTTTTAGGTTAACGAGTATTAAATTCCGCTTACCATAATAGTGCCTAATAGTTTTATTTCCCTCGGGCAAAATATCATGGAAAACGCCATATTGTGATACAAGTATGAAACACGCATAGTTGTAAAAAAATAATTTTAATGGATTTAACCCGACAAGCCACCTTCTGCGGCCCGCGTGGCGTTCGCTACCGCCATTTTTACAAAATGGCGGACAAAAATTTAATTTCACTCTTTCTCAATCCGGACATTACTATATATATATATACTTCATCCTAGATAATTCGTTGATGACGAATTCAAAAAATTATATATCACGTTGATATGACGTCAACTAAGCTTGAAAATCTCTATTATACGAATAAAACTTTTTTCGGGTTTTCCCTTTAAAAAAATTCATACGACTTAATAGTTTTGTATTTATTTATACCATTATTTCAAATCTTGCGACAGATTTTTCAACTATAGTAGAGTCCCAATTAAACTGTCAGTGGCGTACCAACTTAATACGAGTTATAAGAACTATGAAGCGGCAATTAAAATGGTTCATTAAATAAACTTAAAACAGAGTTTAAATAATACTTTATGTAAAGAATATTACATATACATCAGACAACTACATCTTCAAAATGGCGGATCCAAAATAGCGGACTTTCTTATTTATAAACCGATTTGTCCCAAACTTGAGACTGCGGTGGTGTTTAAGGTCACTCAACATAATTCTTTGGTACAGCTGATGATTTAAAATAAAACCGTTTAACTTAAAAAGTTTTTTACCTATTTGCATTTTTAAACTAGGTAAATTTGCATATTGTGGGTTTTAGATTTTGAAAACTGAAAATGTCAAAACCAAAACCTATTATTATAGCTGGAAAATCACAATCATTATTGTGCCAATTGGGAAAATTGCTGTATTTGTCAGGTAAAAGAAGATCGACTTAAAAATCCTTTAAATAATCCTATAAGTTTCTTTAAATACTCCTTTAAGTTTCCAAAAGAGTCCTTTAATAAACAAGAACTCTATCTATTTGGGGGAAACTCTCCTAAATACGTTAGACATGAATTGAGTACCACATGTTGAAGAAAATCTCTCTTTAGAGAGCTAAAAGTAAAATGAGGGGGGAGATTCATTACCGACATAGAATATACGACTGAAAGGACAGAGACGTAGTAAATTAATTTTTTTTAAGGTGACATTAGTAAAAAGTCATATTTTTTTAAAATTGTAACAGACCCCCAAGAAGTTTGGAAACATAAGACTTACCAATCCCCGCATAAATTTACACGTTTCTAAATGTTTTCAGATTTTGATCTCCAATAATTACAGGAAATCCTCTTTTTTGGATTATCACTCCAAGGTCTTACGGCAACAAAATGACAGACATAAACCTCCGTCCTATATGTAAATTGCCATTGACATACAGGATGAATCTGATCCGATGGTGGCCTCAGATTCGATGCCGAAACTATCGTTTTCGAGTATCATCAGATATGTAACATTTCAAATTTTCTACTGACCGACACCCACCGACACCATACAATTTATCCAACCGACGTTCATAACCTTTTTCGTGCATCCGTCTATTCTCTACATTAAAGTATAAAGGCCAAGGCGTCCATCTAGCAAAGTAAAGGAGATATTTTAGGAGAGTAAGGAAACGGTCGTCCAAAAAAATCCATATTTCCTAAAATAAGCCATGAAATTTCTAAAAAATGTGTCGAAAACTCGAAATCGACGCTATATACTTAAAATGTGGAGTAAATTTCATTTATTATACCAATATTTCCATAACATGAACAGGGGCGTAACAATTTCAATTTTTCCGGGGGTTAAACCGGTAAAATAAGTTCATTTATTTTTATCTCTTAAACCGTCGCGCGTACGAACTCGATTTATATAAACCTTTTTAAACGTCCATCTGTTCTCTACATAAAAGTATAACGAACGTCTGCAAAGATAAGGGAGATATGATTTTTTGAAGGAAAACACCAATTTTCGAGCAGTATATCTTTAAATTTATATTTATACATTATTCTAGAACGTTCTTAGAGAAATAAATGTGCTCGTTCATAAGTAAAATCAGGCGGGAGTTTCACTGCCGACATAGCACATAAGATTAAAAGGATAGGGATGTATAAATTATTTTTTTTAAGGTAAAATGAGTAAACGGTCAAAAAACCCTTTTTTTAAATTGTAACAATCCGCCAAGTAGATCGGAAACATAAGACGTATCAATCTCCGCATGAAATTATGTGCCTTAAAAGATTTTTATCTCGAAATTTACAGAAAATCCCCTTTTTTGGAGATTTTTTTCCTATAAGAAATTAATTTTATCACCTCAAGGTCTTACGACAACAGAAGGACCGACAGAAACCTTCGTCCTATATGTAAACCGATGACACCCTCATATTCGATGCCGAAACGATCGTCTTCGAGTTATCATCAGAAAAGCAACATTTCTAATTTACCGACCCATATCTTCTAAAACATACAAACCATACGAGCCGACGTTCATGACCTTTTTCGTGCGTCGATCTATCCTCTACATTAAAGGATAAAGGTCGAGGCATCCATCTAGCAACGTAAAGGAGATATTAATTTTTAAAGGAGACGGTGCAAAAAAATTCAAATTTCCTAGGCTTACCCATAAAAAGAAAGAAAATGTCCGCTGGTGGTAAGTAGTTGGTAGGTTTGCGATCATACAATTAGTCTTCGGTGACCCTTTTTTTTATAGAACAGCAGAACAAACCTGAGTAACATCCCTTGTGGAAATATAGAGGAGGCAGATGGTAGAATTTTTCTCCATGTGAAAGATATGGTTCAGAATGCGGATCCTAAAGCGGGTCCGTAAAGCGTAAAGGGACATGTGAAGATAAACAAGTCACCTAAATTAAAAAAATATCATTTTAGCGGGTTTTATTGCACTATTTATAGCTTGGATAAAGATTTTCACGGTCAATAACGGTCATATTTATCTATTTCTTTATCGTAGAATCATACGGACGTAAGACAATATTATATAACTTAGTTGATTTTCGCAAACTTTTAGGAATTCTAGCAATTATTTCTAAAAATCAATGCGTCGCCCATGATCGTCGTAGACATCTTTAATTTTACGAAATAGGATTTTTATAATTTTTAATGTATACTCTCTTTTAGTTATTAAAGCTGAACCGCTAGCTATTTACAATTTGTTTAATGCAAAATCTGCAAACATGCCTATTTTTTAAGCCATATCGCAATTTTCAAGGTCACCGACCATATCGACCATATCGAAGGTCATATCGACCTGAAATATTTTTTTGGATTCTCTATCCTCGAATTATGTAGGATAGAATATTGCCTATATTGAAAAAAATCTTAAATTTAAGAATAATTATTTGTCCGCCATTTTTCCAAAATGGCGGATATGGAATTGAAGATACGCTTGAAATATTAATAATATGGTCCAACCAATGATAATTTGAGCCAATATTCGCCGAATTGGATTGTATAAATCATTTGAAAAATAATACAAAAAGCAATCCACTACAAATTGAGGTATTATACTCCAGTCAATAGAGAATATTACCTGGAAAAAATACGAGCATTTTAGTTTTATTAGCTTGCCTTATGTTTTTTGGGTTGCTGATTCTGATTTTTTCACTTCCCACCAAAATTTCCTACCGGAATTACAGCAATTTTTGAAAAAATGGCGCCAAAAAAACAGTATTTTACAACAATTCTCTGAACCTCTATCGATTTTCATGAAACTTTGGAATAAAGCTCATTTTACGCTTAACTTCAAAAGTCACATATTCCCGAATTGTGCTTTTTGCTTTTAAGGGGTAAAAACTACCCCTTCGTTAAAAAAAATAGAAAAAATGCGAAAAAGAAAAATACGTAATCTAACCCTGCCAAACTTTTGGATTACGTGAGTAATACTAAAATAAAGTAATTTGTAAAGGGATACCGGTCAATATCCATTCTGGTGGGAATGGCGGGGGTTTTAACGCTCATTTTAACCTCATTTGTTATCCCAAAAAACGGTTCCAGGGATTCTGGTTTCATGAAATCAGCATGCGACAAATAAAAGTCAAATCGCTTCGCTTTATTATTAGTGATTTTATACTTCATGTTCCTGTCTAGAATTAGATACAGATTAAATAGTGGCTATATTGTACTGTATGAATATCTCTGGGCTGGCAGCCAGCGGCAGGCAGCGGCAGGCAGCTTGTGGATGAAGCCATAATAGCGGAGAGAAATAATAAAGCAGTAAATAAAGAAATTTTATTGTAAAGCAACTTCTTTAATATTTAACGTTCAGCAATAACAGGCAATATCGTAAAAACCTCCGCACTACGCCCGTCTAACAATGGGAGGAATCATTACGTCTGCGGAGACAGCGCATAAAATGCATAAAAACCGGAATACTATGCAAATTGCAGTGAATGTAGTTGAAATTGTACGGTGTCAATCAATGGTGGAATTCGCCGAGCGTTTAGCCCGCCCACGGGAGCTGAATGTCGGGAATTATTTTATAAGCACAAAGGCGTACTGAATATTTAACATGTCCATACGTTATCCAAACAATGGAGGAACGTCTTGGTTCGGTCTGGCCTGCAATTGTTTGCATCGCTGACGAGGTCGAAGGCAAATTGTTCCTTAATTTATTCCGTTTTTGGAAACGGATTCATCCAATTCTGCAAATGGACGATTTTTCCATTGGACCACGAAGTGCTTCGATTATAAAGCGTCGCACAACTCGTCAGTTTCCATCGCATAATACGGACAATATAAATTTATCATTTCTGATCCTGAAATATGTCGGGACCTTCAAGACATAAATACAGAAAAGTTGATGAGACGTGAACCCGAAAAGCTAATAGCACAACTAAGAAGTGACAGAATCGAAAAGTTAAAAAGAATATAGCTGGTCAACGAAACAAAAGTTAGTAGGAAAATGGCAAATGAAATTGGATAATTCGAAGCCGTTCGAACGCCAAAATGCGCTCGATTTCTTACAGGAACCCACTCTGAATCTTTTCAAATTAATTTCTTGTAATTGCACGATAGGATGCGGTCTTAATTAGGCCATCAATTGTGGTTGTGGATTAGGCCTACTGTGGAAACAACATAAAAAACGGTTCTTTTACTCCACTCAATCGTGATATGGTGGTGATTTTGTGGGATCACCAGGTAGTGGGTAAACGACCCATGAATGGAGACACAGTCGGGCTACTTGGTATAACAGAATAAGAATTAGTTAATTCGGGAAGTGTGGCACTACAATGGTATCGAAAGGAGTAAAATATAATGAAAACATGTTAATAAAGCGTTATTGTCAATGAAAAGCGAAAAGTGTATTTTAAATTGTTGTTTACTTTTCAACGACAACCTCCATTTCAAGCAATTAGCATGCAGCACCTACCAAATAATTCCCAGGCGATATACACGTTAATGCGAACGCGTTTTGTACGCAAAGCAGCTACCCGTGGGCTATTGAGGACACTTCGCGATGCCTAGCCATGTCCTGCACCATTCCAATCATATCTTAGCGTTCGCATACAGCACCTAGAGCTGTGACCTTGAACGCTCCTTCTTACGTAGATGCATCCTACACGATAGAAAAGACGTACAAGAGAAAACGGACTCAGTTTTACTGCAATTAGCATGCATTGAGCTAGCCATGTAGGCACCATGCGAATGTGCCTATCATATCTTAGCGTTCGCATACAGCACCTAGAGCTGTGACCTTGAACGCTCCCTTTTTAATTTTTTTCAAAAATGTAAGGGGTTTATATCTCAAAAAAATCTACATGACCTGTTTGCAAGAGAACACTCCTTTTGTTTCTATTGACTGGACTAAAAAGGGAATGTAAGACCATAAAAACGCAAATGAGAACGGCACCTTTCTACTATTATCCTGAGCCAGTTTTCATAGGACCCCAGCTTGAATAAAGCAAGCTTTATTCCCGCTCGAGCATATTTTACTCAGGTCGTTAATGTGAGTAGAGCTCAAAAGTGGAATCGCTCTTAATGGTCCCGTGAGCGTTGCGTTGCCTGTTCAAATACACATGTTTCCGGAGATATGTGGATTTAAATACAAATGCACCTTTAATCCGCGCAGAGCTTTCAGCTTTTAGCCGGGCTAATTAATGCAGGGCCGCGTACCCGAGATAAGCGTGCTTTATGGGCCCGAGAGGCCGTTTGTTATTCAACTACGCGCAACTTGAAAGGGTTGGTTGTTCATCGTGCTGAACTATTTGATTTAATGGCATTTGGATTTCATATAATAATTGATTGTGCTCCGTTGTATGTATGCCTACGTCGTGTGAGAATTATTACGCCTATCTAGTCGTAAGCAGGGCCGGACTGGATTTATGAACAAGCGTAGGCGTTCGCAAAATTTCTGGTTGGTGGAAAAAATACCTTTATCCAGACACTAGTTATACACTCATTATTATTCGTAGGCCTACATACAAATAAAGGGAAGAATAAGACACGCGTGAGTTATAAGTCATAACACACTAGTGAGTTATGACTTATAAGCCACGCCATTTTTTCTGGAAACAGGCAAGATTTATTTATAACTTTATACAATTTACCTACATAAATTAATATTAATATTAAATGCGATAGAAGCGCAGTTTAAGCATTCAGGCAAATCGATGTATAAATAGGAAAGTCCGCTATTTTGGATCCGCCATTTTTATTTTCTTGTAATAATATAATATTATGATGTATTGTCGTAAGTAATATCATAAGGGCATCTAATTTTTCCGAAAAAAATCGAAAACACACGTTGCTAGGTACCTACATGAATGCATTTTGTTAAAATATTACTTAGCAACGTGTTTTTTCGATTTTTCACAGGAAAAATTAGATGCCCGAATGGTTTGACAAGACTATTTCATAAGTAACAGAATATTCTTCATACGCATAGCGTACAAAACATACTAGCTATTATACATACATAATAAATATGTAGGTATTAATTTGAAAACTGAAAAACGTGTAATTTATTTAATCACAAAATACTACAAACTTAATTATTTAAGGTACAATTAAAATATAAATTGCAATTTTGGTACACAGTAGGGGTATTGTTAGAAATCTTTGTTAACTCATTGATAACGTTGGGTGTAGGTAAATCATTAATGTTGTTGATGGGTCCAGCTGTACAGTGAGAAGCTCGAGGAGTGGCTGCAGGATCTTCTGTTTTCTGTTTTTTAGCTGGAGGTTCTGGAGGCTAAGGGTGTTTATGATGTTGAAATAATGCTCATTATCCATTTGCAGATAAGGCTTAATTGAGTTGGCTAGTAATTTTAATGAATTGTTGTTCATCCACTCCTCCTTTAGCCAGGTTACTGACTGCTGTCGACCGCACAGAGTGGTTTGATATTTTTATTTCTTCTGCATTTAATCCTGCCTTCTCTGCTGCTTCTTTAGTCCATTTCGAAAGTTCGCTTTTTCCCACTGGAGTGTTTTTGTATCATCCACTTGATTGTTCTTTGTTCCATGATGGGTTTACTGTTAAGAATGATCTATCAGTTGTTATTCTAGATGAACGTTTAACCATTAGAATTTTAAAAAGACGGATTGGACAAAAGGTAGGGTTCTTCGTGTTGGGGACCAGCCATTTACTATCGGCCATTTTTTTTCTACACCCTGGGCCGTTTTATTGAAGAGGTGCGGATTATATTCTACTCTTTCCAAAAAGTAGGATTTTTGAAAATCAGTTATTTTAAAAATATATGTAATTATGTTATCTATCTGTTTTAATCCCAGAATGATCCACTTCCTCTTTAAAATAATGAATTCTGCAATTGACCATATTAGTTAGGTTATGATCTCAAATTGGCGCGGGTTCCTAGTTTAAAAATTAATGTATTGATGTCTTATGGGCACTCAAGTTCAGGGCGTTGTAGACGTGATATAGAAAGTCTTAGTGAAAAAACTTGAATAAATACATTGTTTGATATTTTATTTGACTGAGATAGTGTTACAATTTCGATTAAACATTATCAAAATAAAAATATTACCAATTTTAGAAGGCGATGTTTGTATGAACATACCATACAACATAGCATACAACATAACATACATACCATACAACATAGCATACAACATAAACGTATGTTGTTGCTTGATCCAATGGTTCAGAGAGGAAGGGGTTTGACATATGGTCCTTGAGAGGTAGGTACCTGTGTAGGTAGGTATCTGTGTAGGTACTGTAAGGTTTTGGATGAACTTATTTTATATTTAATAAGAGTTTCTTACATAATAAACTGTAATTTCATTGTGTTATTTTAAAAACCGGCAATATTTGTGGCAACATCGCTGAATTTGTATTATATTTGTGTCCTAGGTAACTTCTAATATCATTTTATTTTGATTTACGTATTTCACGTTTTGCAGTTTTCGTCAGAGATTTGTTTTTTTCTGATTGCAAATAATTGATTTTGAGTGTTGGTTAGAAAATGGGTGAAAATAGAGTACCTACCTAATCAAACTCGGAACCATAAGTGATTTTTTCCTAGAGGCCAGAATATGTAGTCTAAGTTAACTTAAAATCTTTTCAATTTGATGCCTAATTAAATTTATTAAAAGTGCTTATTATTCTACTTATTAAGTAATTTATTATTCGGTATCAGCATCAACTGATGTATCTTGTTCTTGTGCCCCGACCTGAACAGAGTATGCATATGATAGGAATAAGTGCAGAACATCTATTCGATCTATTAGGTATAAAGCACAATAACATTGTTTTTCCAAGGTTTTTCCATTAGTATCATCAAGTTTGCTGTGCGGTATCTGTTTAGTTAGTTAATGAAAAACCTTACATAACAAAAATGTCCATATAAATAATAATCCGGTATCTAGGTAGGTACTTACCGGATTATTATTTATATGGAGAAATCCACATTTGAGCCCATTTTTTCCATTATCCTTTCATAAAAGTGTACTTAGTAGGTATATTATTACATCATTAATGTAAAAAATCGATAAACTTATTATTTAAATAATACAAAAATTATTTTCCACTTTATAAAATACATCTCTTGCATATTTTTTTGCAACGGTGTTCCACATTGTCTTCACAACTAGTTCTTTGTAATTTTCACCGTTTTCTTTCTTCATATTCCACGCCCAATCTTTCAGGATTAGGTTTAGTTGCTCTAAACTTGTAATTTCCAAAAGCTCGTATTTCTTTGCCTTGCAGAATTCCGTAAACTGTTTCCATTTTGACGTATGGGTTTTAACGGTACTGTACGGTACACTTTTCTCAATCGCCAGATCAATATTAGTCATAGTCATATTGTAATCACTTACAAAGCGACTCATTTTCACTACATAAGCTGACTAGCACTGTTTAAAAGCAATACTACAAAATTTATTGACAATAAAATCAGAAAAAATGTTTAGCGTCGTCTTCTGGTGTCCTAGGAGACCATAATTACTTGTTATCAAAGGGTTTGTAATTTTTGGTGACAACAGCTGTCAAGTTTTGTCGCGGGTAAACTCGAAAAAACTGCTGACAGGTGCTGTCATGCAGTTTTTCCATCTAGAAATCAATTGTAATTCAAAATTGCGCGTTTGGATTGGTCGAAATTAAGACGAGGGAAATAGTCGCACAAAAACAAGCAGATCTTCGATTTTATAAACCAAAAACCCCAAATTACCCAAATAATATATAATGTAAAAAAATTAAATAAAAAATATATATTCTGGGTACTATAACTCCTTAAAAAGGCAAAATTGTACTAAAGTAAGTTGTCTTAAATCACCTTATTTTCGTCCAAGGAAACTATTCCTGAAGTTTGATTTTTTAAAGTAAACACCCTGTATACTCGTACCGCTTGCTACCTTACGTCAGCTTGTTGATAGCTATTTCTCTGATGATTTTAAAAGTTGCACTCGATATCAGCTTTAATCTTCCGCGAGCTTTCAAAAGGACCCATTAATCACCACAATAGGCGGCACTGACGGCAGCCATTCGTACTTGCAAAAAAGCTGCTGTAGGTAGAGGCATTAGAGGTGTCGTAATCTATATTATTTGTATTCTATACGAAAAGGAAGCGTCATCCTTATTGTAATATTGTATCCACATTTGCACAATAAGAGCATTAGCTCATCCCATTAGCCCTTATTCAGAGTCTGGGAAAGTTGCCAGGGGTAGGTGCCAGGGAATCATTGTAGTTTTTATCTGGCAGAGACACCGATATAACACGATGTGCTTCCAGCAACCAGGGCCGGTCTAAGGTCAACTTCGTGTATCTAACTTTAAAAAATAACTCAACTGTTCCTTAGGCCAAGAGAATGATCATTGGAATTACAACATTTACAACGCTCAACAGTATCTATGAGATAATAGGTAATATTTTTGGCTGTCTTGGATGTGGCCTTTGTTATATTTACACGCTTTTGGTACCTCGTTCTCCGGCCAAAGCATCTGCCTGCAAAACGTGTGTCAAAGAGCAGCGGACAAAGGCAAGATATGACAATGAAACCATGCCAAGTCGTATTCGTAGATGGTCATTTCCCGGCCTCAAACGAGATCAAACGTCTTGGAGTTAACAATGCAACAGAAACCGCAAACAAATTTTACCGGTGGTAACATCGTATACACGTGTACAAACACACAAATAAAAGCTTTTGTGAACTGAGAATGAATGTCCTACAGGGACTCGATTTAATATTCACAATTACACCGATTTAAAATCATGAGCGAAAAAAATGTAAGCTGCTTTAATTTTGCGAGAGTTTGTCATAATATTTAGCAAACATCTACAATATGTAAGCATAATATATTTTTGTTTCCTATCTTTGTGTAATAAAGTAATAACTAAATTTGTCGCATACCTTTGTTGGAGTTATGCACATTTCACCTAAGTAAGGAGTTATGCATGTTCTCTAAAACTTTTTAAGATAGAATAATAATTGTAGTTAATGTAAATGTTTTTTTATAAATTAAGGACCAATAATTCTTGTATTCTTATTATAATAGCCCTATGAGAATTAATGAAATCATTCGAAATAACTCGTGTAGGCTTGAAAATTGGTTAAGTTATTCATTGGGGTGTCCTGATAAACATACATAGGTCCCCGAGGATGGGGAGCTAGATCTGTATCTACAAGATATGATCTAGCTGGAAACGACAATGAAGCCGAATGAATTTGAGTTATTTGCCCACCAAGGATACTTTACTATTAGAAGAGGCGATTCCTGTTTGATTGACGTGTTGCCTGACCACCGAATACAACTTGATGCGTGTAGCATGAAGAGCTATGGAGGGATAACTCGAGGAAGAGGATTACCGATTCGACGCTAGGCAAATGGTTACAAGCGACAGTAACAAGTGACAGTAACTATCTGTTCTTCACTCGTACAATTTGGTGGAGTATATTTTATGTCACGAGATCAATCTTTTGGAATATGCATACATTTACACAACATGACACACAAAGCAAAAAATGTGAAGAAGAAACAGAATCATATGATGAAAATGTACAATCAGCCAAAGAAAATAATGTATTAGAAGAAGTCCAGAAAACAAAAGAGCACTTTACACAATATGACATAGAAAACAAAAAATGTGAAGCAGATACAGAATCATATGATGAAAATGTACAATCAGCCAAAGCCAAAGAAAATTTCTTAGTCGAGAAAACAAAAGACTTATTTACACAAGATGACACAGAAAACAAAAAATGTGGAACAGAAGCAGAGTCAAATGATGTGCGATCAGTCAAAGCCGAGGTCAAAGCCAAAGAAAATTTATTAGATGAAGTCCAGAAAACAAAAGAACTCTTTACACAATATGACAGAGATCATACTTTAATCTGCAATATAAATGAAATAGAGGGAAACTTTGATATCAATCTGTTTGGAATTGAGCAATTGGAGAAACAAAATGCAATTCCTAATACTTTAAATGAAGAGCAAGTAACACACAGCAGTACAAGGCAAAATGTCAATATCGAAGTAGAAGAAGCCACGATGTATAGTTTAGAAGAAGCAGTGGCGTAGCTATCACATACAGAGCCGTAAAGGGCCTAGCTTTGATTTTCACATTTTATTACCATCACCAAATTAAATAATACAACCAAAATCTGATAAACCAAGGTAAAAATAACTCACACGGCAAGGAAGTTTTCTTTTAATTTCCGGACAAAGAAAACTATTTCACACACGCCGCCACACACCCCACGCCGGTCTCTTGGTAAGCTTTTCACATTATATTCCCAGTAAGTGATGGCCTGTTGGGAATATTTAATTTATTTTAAATGGTAAATGTAACGTAATTATCCATGCATTTTTGTAATATTTAACGTACACGTTTAAAGTACACTACAGCACTGAATCATTATTTCACTTTATGGAGAATTTTGTTCTTTTAATATAAATGATCAATACTTGAATGAATTAAAATTTGTGCAATAAATTAGCTAAGGATTGTAAAAAGTTACATTCGAAATAGTCCTGGCTATAGGGGGTTTTGGATCGCAAAAGGTAGGGGAAAGAAATGAAATTAGGTGAGATGGTAGGCATAAGTCTCCTGATAGTCCACCTGAGTATGCAAGCTCGAGGGTTGTCACTCAGGGCCATTGTGTAACGTAAATAAATTCCGTGCCATTATATAGCAAATGTTTGAGGCTTATTTATAGGTTTCACCCTACTATTTCGGCTCGCGGCGTACACACGTGGTTTACGGTTGGTATGTAGGTATCTCGCGGTATATTCTAAATATTTGAAATAGGGTACTATTATTCAAAATATTTGCTATATAACGGAACGGAATTTAGTTACATTACAATTGTTGTAAGTGTTATCGAAAAAAAGTTTAAATAATATATGTAGATAACAAAATTATGTATAATTTTGGTCCTATCCATTTTTTGTTTGAGACCAATAGTTTTCGATCTACGGCGCGCCGAATTTGATCTGCAGCTTCCATTAAAATCAGTTTCTTCGAGGATTACGACGAATATCGACTTAATAGGTACTTAAAAATACTTAATTATCTCATTTTTTTTTCTGAAAGAGGGACAATGAAAGAGTCAGATGCCTAATTTGCTATGTTTTGCCGCATATTATAAAACATTTTGGCGCGCCGTAGAACAAAAACAATTAGTCGGAAGCGAAAAATTCATAATGGGACCAAAATTATACACAATTTTGTTCTTCACATATTTTATTTTCGATAGCACTTACAACGGCGCTATTTCCCGAAAAGCGCCGCGACGTAGTATTTTCTTCCCCCCTCGAGCAGTAATTCCCCGAGATCGCATACTCCGGTGTATTATAAATTGGATTCATTTTTTAATTAAATTAGTTTTTGAAAAGTTTAGTTTTATATCCTCTTTATATTTTTGTTTATGGTTCGCGGTGTGGGTGGGGGCCCATGCAATGATTTGCTTACGGGCCCGTGAAAGTCTTGTTACGCCACTGAGAAGAAGAGGTGACATAATAATCGCGAAAATAAAGTGCAACCTCCAAGAAAAAGTGCAAAGCAGAATGAGCAATCCAAAAACATGGTAATATAATGACAACAAAAATAACAAAGAGAAGGGTAAGTATATAAGTACTGTTATGGAATCGTCAGAAGTGGCAACTTCGTATGGAATCGTGAAGTGGAAAAAATGCACAATCTGGCAACACCGCATCCGACGATGTGGCAACATCGCATCTGGGGGTGCCAGATAAAACCCCCCAAGGGCGAAGTCTCAACCCTCTAGGACTTCAAATCACCGAGATACACCCCTGGCCTCATTTAGAATAGTTGCGGTATAAGAACAGGTGTAAGAACAGGACTACCCTCTGTAGAATTCTTCGAGATGCCTTATATACAATCTAAAATGGGATGGAATAATTGAGAACAATCTAGAATGGGATGGAATATTTGAGAAGCTTCTAGAACTTTCCAGAAGCGTGAAAATAGTATATAAGATCAAGTAGCAAGTAATTAAAAGTGTTCAGTAGTGATTTCGTGAGGTGAAACCCATAGGATTCCAAGCGCCAATTTGTACACAAAATAGTTTTTTAGATAAATTTATTCCCAAGAGATCTGTATAGTTCTATATACAAAGTTTCGCTATTGACTCAACGATGGCAGTTTCCCGGCATTTTTGTGTGCTGTTTTTAAGTTAAAAACAATCAGTTTCAACTCCGAAGAATCTTGAGGCTCTTGATCAGAATATGTGCCCAAAAAAAGGGTCCAAAATGTTTGTAATTATAGCAAATCTTGAAAATAATTTTTCTAACCTAACTTTGCACTAAAATTCAGAAAAAAGTTTGGTACAGCCTCTGATATAATGCAATCAGAAAACCCCTTCAATTTTCTGAATACTAAATGCAAAATTAGTCGAATTTAAACCCATTTTTCACCTTAAAGTTCCACAAGGTTCCACAAGGTTCCAAGAACAGCGCCACAAAGTTCTAAATACATTGGAGTCCTCTTTTAAAATCGAATTTGTTTCAAAAAAAAAATTGAATTCAAGTGAACATTACTGTAGGTGTTGAAGTCAAATCTCCAAAATATATTTTAGCATATTTACTTAAACTAAATTCTAGACACAAAACATTTTCTGATACTTTCAACTTTATATTTGTTCTCCTGAAACATTTTGAATTTGGCGTTTGGAACTCTGGTTTTCACCTCTCGATTTATCGTTGTAAACAGTTGTAACTTGTTGTGTTCGGAAGTTAATAAAGTGTATTCCGGATTCTGGACAGTAGTCACTTATTTTACGAACTCAGTGGCGTAACAGTACATAGGAATAAAAAACAATATATTTGAAATTAAAAAAAATAAAAGGGAACTGAATATGAGATGCTCGTGCAGTAAGAAGACAACAAAAAGAAATGTCATAAAAAATACGTTACAAATTAACGTTACAAATTAAGAAGAAATACTGACTATTTTTACTGAATTTTGGAAACTCACATGGTCGGAGCGGAAGATTTATGTATCAACTGGAGTTCTAAAGTATACAAAAGAGCTATAGATATCGAAAAAATGTGGTCAGAGAAAGAACAGCTTCCTATGAATATTTCCTAAATAAAAAAATCTACTGCCAAAGCAAAAGTAAATATTATTGTTTTGTTTACTGAACGTTGAGATGAAACTGGCCCCCAAATGCTTGATCTTTCATGTGATGCTTTCACAAATAGAAATAGACTTGTGACTGATAAGCCTCATTTGCGATAACAACCTCGCCATATTCAAGGTAGCAATTCGCACTTAATCTAATAAACTAACGTAATGAAATAAAAGTGCCATTCTATGAACACGTTAGCGGCTGTAATCGTTTTATAAGAGCATTTATATAAATTTAAACGTTTGAGTTTCCTTGTAATTATCCGGCTTAACTTGATTTATTTTTATAGGCGCCATTAAAAATCCAATTAAGATAATACATTGGATGCTGGGCAACCGGGTACGCCTATATTCCTATAGATATTCCACGTCCAAGCGGCAATTAATACGAAATTTATTTACACGGTAGCTTTTAACAATAATTATTACATGTGCATATACGTTAATTCTAAATCACTCTTTGTTTGGAATCGGAACGGTTCTCAGGCGAACCAATGTCAATATGTTTCCTTTTTAATAAAAGTTCACCCAGTTTGCTCTCTATAGTACAAGTCATTGAAGGTTTTCCGCTCCGAATTCTTTGAACCTTGACCGATTGACGTGAAATTTGGTGAGTAGTTAGAGAATGACTCAATGAGGAAAATTGACATGAGCGCCGATGTGTGTGTGTTTTTACCCTGAGGATGGATGCCACCCCTTCTCGGAAGTGGAAATGTTTTCACTCCAAATAACAGGGAATAGATAAACAAATTTTAAGTAAAAAATATTCGAGATTGAAAACGTGTTAAAAATGCATGTTTTTATACAGTTTTTCGCGAATAACTCGAAAACTTCGCATTTTCTCAAAAAAGTTGTAATGACCAAAAATTAAGTTTATAACAAAAAAAAGACTGTTTTTTTATGAATGCCCTATGTCCAAAATAAAGGGAGTTATGCCTCGTTGAAGACCTTCTCTTTTTGCAACAACTTAGTTGTAAGTATTCAACGTTAGTAAGTAAGTAAGTATTCAACGTTAAATAACGGAAAACTGCTGCATTTTTCGGAAAAAATTATAGTTTACACCTTAAACAGCGGTCTCATCTTCACCAGTTGTTCGTATGGTGTAAGGTTTATCAAAGACAAGCCGAGGAGGAATATCATCTGCACATGCCTGTAAAAGGGACCTATCGTTTTGACAGCCTCAGACCACAGGCGGCATCTGGTTTGGCCACAGTTTAGTCAAAGCCACTTCTTCTAGATGTAGATCTAGCGGTGGAAGACACAGCATTATCTCCATTGCTCTCGTTGGTGTGAGCTAATAAGCTATTAGCTTATTAGATTATTAGATTTTACCTTCAATGACTGGACTACTGTAGACTCGTGTGAAGTTTCTTTTCACAATTACAAATTTGTATGAGTTCCCGATATTATTCCGCATTATTCCGGCATTATTCTGGAGTTTTTGTAGAGAAACATGATTCCGGTCCAGGGGATCTGGGGGTATTTTTCGGTAGCAGTAGAAGATAATGTTACGGAGATTTGTCAGTCATGAAAACATATTTTTTTGCATAAAAGGAACTCTCGTAATTGCGACAGTTCTGAGTAGCGCTCAATGAGCTACAAGAATCGGAAACGAAAAAATATTTATTAACAAATTGCATTTTGGACAAAGTTGCGTTCGGCTTGATATTTCCCCTGACTAGAAAACTTTCTTTACTTATAACAATAATCTACATTTTTTCATGGCTTTCCGGAATTACTGAAAAATCGTCGAAAGTATTCTCAAAAACCATCAGGAACTCCAGGTTCCTTTCGATTTATGAGTTTAATCTTTGAGAATATAATATAATCAATGGTTTACTTCACCGGTGATCTTGATATTTATCTACAAGATATTTTCTATGGACCATTATTTTCAGTTTGCTATTATGAATAGTTATATTTGTATAAACACTACATCATAATATAAAGTAGGTACATATTTATATATGAATGTGTGAACATTGAGCCCAAATCCAGTCCCTAATCCCAAAACAACTTCCGCAGGCGATAAATTAGCCCAAATTGAATTACAACAAATCCCCCGCAAATCAGGCCGCCCGGTGCGGTGGAGGGAAAGTGGGCGATCAGACGGCTTAGAGATCCAGGCCTATCAGAAGATGCGTCACATCATCGAGGGGTGCTGATAAATGTGGAATATTTCATAATGGACAAAGGTGTTAAGAACACGTGTCGATTTCGCAAGGGGGACATCCACTGTGACATATCCCAGTGCTCGGGTCTTATATAATCTTTCATGGGAAAGCAGCCATCGTGACAAAAATGTTATTTTGCTCCTCGTTGGATTCGCATTAGACAGCACGACAAGGTGCTGCAGCAAGGACAATGGACCGTATTGTTTCCTTGTTCCGAAAAGTAATGGCCGCACTTTTTATCTTGCCAGATCATTTGTGTAGATATTTTATATTTTTAATATAAGCTACATTTTTTAAGAATCTCTTGTTTTATGTACCGGACTATATATACCTATATAGTCCGGTGGCGAAACGGTTTTCAAAAGCAAAAAGTCTACGAAATTCTTGCAGAAAATTTAGGATCAATGATATATAAATAGGAAAAAATTGTGTGGACCCCAACAAATAACCGAAAGTAGGTCGAAAAATGTGTGTTTTTAGGGGTGAAACGTAACTTTTTACGTTTTCCGTCAAAACTAGATCTGATATCGGAATAAATTAAATGCAAAGATTGTAGATCTATACAGAAATATCTACAACTCTTGTTTCAACCGTTTTCAACATCACCTCAACAATAGTTTTGAGGTGATGTTCAGTTTTGAAAAAATTTTTTTAGGTAGTATTAAAAAGAGGGTAATCTATCTATTTCTGTCATCAGTTTTTTTTAGAAACCCGTAGGGGAGACAATATTCACAAAATCAAGTATGCAGTGTATGATGACATATTAAAAATATTTTTTTTCTCAAAAACGACAAACTGTGTCACTGAATTGTTTAGGTAGTGTTAAAAAGAGGGCAATATATTTATTTCTGTCATCAATCTTTATGATCAACCCGTAGGAGAGACAATATTCAAAAAAATCCCGTATGCAATGTATGACATTAAAAATAACAATTTCTTTCTCTAAAACGACAAACTGTGTCACTCCCTCTTTTAAGGTAGTATTAAAAAAGGGTAATCTATTTATTTCTGTCATCAGTTTTTTTGGAAACCCGTAGGAGAGACAATATTCAGAAAAATCTATGTGAATTTATCTTGAGCCGTCGAGACATGTCGAGACAACATTTGACAATGATGTCATGTCCGAGTAAACGCGACCACGAAATAATATGATATGTAATGATTTTAGTTAAATATACAGTCAGCATGAAGTGGTTGACAAAAATAGAAGCAAAAAGACAATTGATGACTTTATTAAATTGATGAAAAGACATTATTTTTTTCATTCAAATACGGCATTGGTTCAAACAAATCACTTACTGTAATGGTGTAAGTTCGGCTGCGTCCCTACTATTTTAAACAAAATTTAATTTGAAATTAAACGGACTCGTTTAATCGCTATTGTTCTGGATAAAACAACCGATGTGACTAATTTCATAATAAGAGATAATCTAAAGAATAAGACATTTCCTTAACAAATCATATTTACGTAGGTTTCGTACAAGAATTAAACATTTAGCAAATAATTGATAATAAATAAATTACTTACTTAATTTAGTACCACATCAAACACTAAAAATCAAAATAACTCGAAAACGCACAGGAATTTCGAAACAGAATAAAATACATTATTTTTGTTAAACTGTATGTAGATAATGAAAATATGTTTTTGGCGTAGATGTTCTGTTTAAGAAAGGGGTTGAGCATCCCTTCCACTCCGCCACTGTGCACGTTTGTGAATATTCTTATCGCTTGTTTTATACGCCTTAATTAATAGGACTTATCCCCCAAACAAGAAAAAAATCTAAACGTTCGTTTATGTCATAATGAAAATTCGAGAAAAAAAATTATTAGGACATTACACTGTCAGAGAAACAACGGCCAATATCTGGAAAACTGTCGCAGTTAGAGCAAAATTACAAGAGATCAAAATTGATACATACTAAGGTTAGGATATGTGTGAAATATTAAGTGAATATATCATTCCGTTCAGAAAATATTACACATTAATGGAAAAAAATTACACTTTAACACCCTGTATCTTTCTTAGGAAGCTAGATCGGCCATATATTTATAGGAACTTTTCTTTTAAGAACATGTGTTTTATCTCCTGTTAAAGTTTGTATATATCACCCTGTATATATATATATATATATATATATATATATATATATATATATATATATATATATATATATATATATATATATATATATATATATATATATATATATATATATATAAAATATATTGAGATAAACGAAAATCTAGAGCATAAATAAGTAGTTAAATACAATAAATATATCAAATTATAAAGTAATATGAAATTAATGATCAATATCTGTCGTATGCAGTATAGAGTCCGTAATCGCGAAAAAGAATGCAATGTAGATATGACGCCTAAATTAAACACTGAAGTTAGTCGACAGAAAGTAAATCTGATGATAGTATGAAGTTTAGAATTCAAAATTAAATCAAGTAAAATTCAAATTATAGGAGTTGGACTATAGATTAGATAAATCAAATAATAGACATTAATCTGATTGGTCAGATTGTCTAAAAATAATGAAAAAGAAATGAGTATCCAGGAAATGCAATTGTTTTCATATACGGCATATCCGTGGTTACATGTAACAATGCAAAAGACTTCAGCCATAGCGTTCAAGGAGAGAACAGCTCCGCTAATAATTTTATAAAATTTTGTTAAATTTTAATAGTTAAACTAGAGAAAATTAATTAAACTAGTAAAATATAAGTTGAGTACCAGAGGGAAAAGTTTTAAAGCAGAAATAACTGCCTATCAAGTGTTTTCGTCGAAACTAAGACGTGAGAACTGGAGACCTGGTAGCGTCCCCAGCCTGCAGAATACTGGAAGTGAGAAGAAAAGGAAAAGAAGTCAATTTATACGAAGTTCTAATTGTAAACAAGCAGTAAAAGTGCAGAATCCGACGATCCACAGTTTGAGGCGTCCCAGAGTAAATAATAGTCGAGTGGTAGCAGCGTTCCAGATAGTACAGCGGCGTCCGGTAGATGACACCATCAGAGCCCAGCATCAGCTGTTAACAAACCAATGTAGAGGAAATTAGTGCTAAGTGTTGCATCGCAAATTAAAGGACTATCATAAAACTTATAAGGTAATAACCATCTAAAACGTTGCTAGTTTTAAGTATAATTTGTACCAGAGGCTTAGTCCCATATATTAGAATAAGTTACATAGGTTTTGCGTAGGCTATTTCTAAGATTCAGAACTCATTTATTTATTTGCATCATCATATCATATGATAATAAAATTAGCCATATATAAATACTTCTTTCTTATTATTATTTTGAAACTTTTCAGAAAATAATTTATCCTATAATTTGAGACAAACTCAAATTTAATGGATTTAACAAAACAGTAGTATTACAGATTCATTCAATGTTTGGAAAATTGCTCCAGTTTTAAAATTCTAATCTTAAAAAAATTACATAGACCTAATTGAACCCCCCTAATGACTATAGGGTACTCTTGTTCGCAGTTATCCTTCTCAAATTATAAATTAGTGTTCATAGAACTGGCGCCCATATGAAGGATTCAATAGGGAAGAAATAGTGTAAGTATCTTGAAAACAGACGTTTCTTCGCTATGCTATCACTGTTATTATCTCAATTTATATCAATCTAAAAACAACAGCATTTAGAACATTTGATACATCATACATTTCAATTTGATAAAAATCATAACCATTATCACCCAACAGTGGGGATAATAATTTATCAAATATAACAATATATATATATATATATATATATATATATATATATATATATATATATATATATATATATATATATATATATATATATATATATATATATATATATATATATCTCAAGGAGAGCTAATAAAAATAAATTATCCCCCGTCAACCTACCCGGGGATGTTTTGACTGGAATACCTATTAAATAAAGGCCTTTCAAAATTAATAAATTACGGGCCACAAGTCAAAACATCGGCCAGGTCTCCACAGGTATCCGGCATTAACTTTACCTGATCACTGTCCGACAAAGAGGCCGCCCCTTTTGTCAAAAAGTCAAAATATATCGCCGGTACGGGTGGTATCACTTTACCAACAATATATTACAATACCTACCCCGGATCTGACAAAAGCTGTTGTACTTTCTTCAGGCCAGCGGATCTGTCGGAGATGGCGGCGCATTTGAACGCTGCCGTGCTAAGGAGATTAGTTAGCTTTGACAATTTGTGGTAAACAAGGTTAAGTAATTGTTAGGTGTGCTATGTAAACATATATCATTTCTTTGTGGTGCAGGTATTGGGGATAGGAGTGCGGCTAGTTCGCAAAGAAGCCCGGGGTTTTCAGTATTGTGAGGTGAAATTTTGAATTGCCAGGACATCCATTAAGCTTTTTGTATCTATTACGGAATAGTCACTCCATGTTCATCCTTACGTGAGCTTTGCTTTAAGAGATGTTACATAAAACGTGGGTTTTGTACCAACACGCCTATTAAAATAATTTAGAAATATCAGAAATTAAAATGTCAATAAGTGATAATATCATAAGGATAAATGGCCACATCATTTTGGAAATATCAAACTGCTGTAATCAAAAGCTGTATTCCCAAATTTAAATTATTTATAATAAACATGACTGAAACATCTTAAATACTTACAAGGAGCATATTCTGGAAAATGTGTTACATTTCCTTTAAAAGTTGTACAAACAAATTTAAATTACGTACCTATATATTGAAAACTTGAAAGAGATTGAAACATCTTAAATATTTAAGAGGCATATAATATGTGGGAGAGATGCCTTACTAAAGCCTGGCAGAGATGCCTATATTTTCTTGCATTTATTTTTGACTTAATTACAACTTTTGGCGTTTGTCAATGTTCATGAAGGACCCAAAATATACGTTATAGATGAAATGGCAAATAATCGCCAACCCATAAGCTGTTAAAATAAAATGCTTGGTCCACCAATCACAAACCCGCAATTTTGAATTACAAATGGTTTCTAGATGGAAAAACTGTATGACACCACTCGTCAGCAGTTTTTTTCGAGTTTACCCGCGGCAAAACTTGACAGCTGTTGTCACCATAAATTACAATACCTTTGATAACAAGTAATTATGGTCTCCTAGGACACCAGAAAACGACGCTAAACAATTTTTCTATATAAATATATAAATTCTATATAAATTCTAATAAACTAGTCAGCTTATGTGGTGAAAATGAGTCGCTTTGGAAGTGATTCTATGACTAATATTGATCTGGCGATTGAGAAAAGTGTACCGTACAATACCGTTAAAACCCATACGTCAATATGGAAACAGTTTACGGATTTCTGCAAGGCAAAGAAATACGAGCTTTTGGAAACTACAAGTTTAGAGCAACTAAACTTAATCATGAAAGATTGGGCGTGGGATGTGAGGAAAGGAAACGGTGAAAATTACAAAGAACTAGTTGTGAAGACAATGTGGAACGCCGTTGCAAAAAATGCAAGAGTATTTTATGAAGTGAAAAATAATTTTTGATCCATTTAAAGATATTATCTTTAAGTCTAGTAGGGAAGCTCGTAATGCGAAACGAAGGAATTTGCAGACGTGCGCCAATAAAAGGAAATCGAGCAATAAAAGGAAGTCCACCGAAAATTTTACCATATCGCTTCAGTCGAACTTGCCTGGGAGGTTGAGAAGCAGTCAATTGCAGAGTTCATTATTTTAAAGAGGAAGTGGATAATTCTGGGATTAAAACAGGTAGATAACATAATTATATAATTTTTAAAATAACTGATTTTCAAAAATCCTACTTTTTAAGAAGAGTAGAATATAATCCCCTCTTTAATAAAAGTGGAGAAAAAAATGTCCTATAGTAAATGGCTGGTCCCCGACACGAAGATCCGGACCTTTTGTCCAGTCCGTCTTTTTAAAATTCTAATGGTTAAACGTTCATCTAGAATAACAAAGCAAAACATCAGCAAAATACCATGGAACAAAGAACAATCAAGTGGATGGTACAAAAACACTTCAGTGGGAAAAAACGAATTTTCGAAATCGACTTAAAGAAGCAGCAGAGAAGGCAGGATTAAATACAAGAGAAATAAAAATAACAAACCCCTCTATGCGGTCGACAGCAGTCAGTAACCTGGCTAAAGGAGTGGGTGAATAACAACTAATTCAAATTACTGGCCACAGCAGTTCAGCCAACTCAATTAAGCCTTATCTGCAAATGTATAATGAGCATTATTCCAACATCATAAACACCCTTAGAAGTCACGCTTCAGGACATCCAGCTAAAAAACATAAAACAGAAGATGCTGCAGGCACTCCTCGAGCTTCTCACTGTAGAGCAGGACCCATCAGCAACATTAATGATTTACCTACACCCCACGTTATCAATGAGTTAACAAAGATTTCAAATAATACCCCTACTGTGTACCAAAATTGCAATTTATATTTTAATTGTACCATAAATAATTAAGTTTGTAGTATTTTGTGATTAAATAAATTACATGTTTTTCAGTTTTTCGATTTTTTTCGGAAAAATTAGATGCCCTTATGATATTACTTACGAAAATCACATTTAATTGTTCTTCTGAGATAGTGGGCTACATGAAAACATAGTAACTTGTAGTTCTCGAGAACATCATTGGTAATGTCACCACGTCAGGTAATAATTAATGCAATCTGTGCGTCGAGCAATCCTCCTTATTCGATTTTTTCAATAGCCGCGCTCGTTAAACGACGATTTGTAATTCTGATGTTTCCAATAAAACAGAAACCGTACGACTCAAATGGATACGAGGTATCAGTTAGCATACCTACATAAAATTCGTCGTAGTCTATGATATCTTGGTCTAGAGTCCTGGTCTAGAGTCAACCCACAGAACGTCGTATATTCCAGGAGAAATGGACGCAAGAATATTTTTTTTACTTTCATCAAATACACTGCTGGCCAATAGGTTGGAATAATTCAAATTTTTAGGGTAAGTTTCGATACATATATCTTCTGAACGATATGGAATATCAAAATACGGATTTCAGGACGTTTTTGGAAATTTCATCGACAAAAACTGGTCTGAATATCAATTTTCCATTATGCTCAAAAAAGGAATATACGGGGGTGTAAACTAAACCCCTAAAAAAATCAAAATTTCATTCTTACCGAGAATTTAGGAAAACCAAAATCGAGTTAAATTTTTTATACCGGGGTAATCTATGGATCAATTCGAAAAAACAAATTTGGCCGATTTTTGATATCTCGCTTATTTTTGAATATACGGCGTTTTTATTGAAATTAGGACAATTTTTTGGAAATGTATCTCTTACTTTTTAAAAACAAAGTAAGTAATGGATTTTTTTCTTATTTTCAAGTAAGCTTACATGCCTCTAGCTGCCTCAGTAGCTAGAATTGACATTTCTTATACAGGGTGCCTGCGAAAACATTTAATAAGCATGTGTCACGAAAAATCTGTATATTTAAATAAACTGTGTGCAGAACCCTGTATGATTAAAATGAACGATAATTTTAAAATTTTAAAACTGTGAAGGGAAACCTTAGAAAAATATCTCGAATACTTAGCCCACCAATATAACAATACTTAGCCCACCGGCTAATCGTTACTACCGCAAGTTTTTTAAATGTTTTATATAGGGATTTACCGTGTAATTACAACGAAACTGTAAATTATGATAATACTCATCCGATCAAGAAAAATAAAAAACCGTTTCGAGATATTTTTCTAAGGTTTCCCTTCACAGTTTTAAAATTTTAAAATTATCGTTCATTTTAATCATACAGGGTTCTGCACACAGTTTATTTAAATATACAGATTTTTCGTGACACATGCTTATTAAATGTTTTCGCAGGCACCCTGTATAAGAAATGTCAATTCTAGCTACTGAGGCAGCTAGAGGCATGTAAGCTTACTTGAAAATAAGAAAAAAATCCATTACTTACTTTGTTTTTAAAAAGTAAGAGATACATTTCCAAAAAATTGTCCTAATTTCAATAAAAACGCCGTATATTCAAAAATAAGCGAGATATCAAAAATCGGCCAAATTTGTTTTTTCGAATTGGTCCATAGATTACCCCGGTATAAAAAATTTAACTCGATTTTGGTTTTCCTAAATTCTCGGTAAGAATGAAATTTTGATTTTTTTAGGGGTTTAGTTTACACCCCCGTATATTCCTTTTTTGAGCATAATGGAAAATTGATATTCAGACCAGTTTTTGTCGATGAAATTTCCAAAAACGTCCTGAAATCCGTATTTTGATATTCCATATCGTTCAGAAGATATATGTACCGAAACTTACCCTAAAAATTTGAATTATTCCAACCTATTGGCCAGCAGTGTATTATATTATATTTGTTGCAAAAGGACGCAAATTCCAAATGTCTCATTAGTTAAGGGTTGTAGCATTATATGACTATAATTAATTTGTGTACTGAAGTTTATTAATTATACAACGACGATCAATGAATATTTTAAAAATATATATTTAGAGAAAATCTCTCCAAAATAACAGTATTTTGTCCATATAACAGGATAAATATATTTTTTTATTACGATCAACCTTAAAAATAGGTTTGAAGCTTAAAAATAGCTTTAACAAAAAACAAAACCGACTTCAAAAAAAATCTATTTTAAAAAACTGCACTAGAAAGTAAAAAATAACTACGTTATTCATTATTATTTAGAATACAATCAATTTGTTAGGCCAATAATATACAATGTAGTAGGTGTCAGCCAAGGTTTACAAACGTATAATGAAGTCGCGTATGTATACATCTCTAATTGTATTGGACTAGAAGTTTGAATTTAGGTTTATTTGTAATTGTGGTGTCGCTTTAGGCAGTTGTATGCGATTGAAGTGAACACGTTAGTTAACCTTGGATGGCACCGACTCCAAAAATAACAATAATTGTATGTTATTGGCCTAATAAATTGATTGTATTCTAAGTTAGAATGAATAACGTAATATTTTTTTTACTTTTAAGGGCAGGTTTTTAGAATATTTTCTTTAATTCGGTTTTGTTTTTTTGTTAAAAATATTTTATTTCTTACTTTTCCGTGAATATTGCGTTCTGTATGTAACTTGTTCTGTATCAAATGCGAATATGGGTATATAGGCCTACTAAACGCGCTGCCTATATATCTCAAACTAGGAAATCTACATCCAAGGCAATTTTAAAAGAGAGCGAAATGCGTAAAAAGAGGCTTTCCCAAAATGCGCTTATAATAAAAAAAAATATTAAACAGTGAAAACGTCGAAAGACGTGTCCACCGTCTGAGATTAATGCGCGGGTTTCTCCAATGAAACGCAAAATCAACGTGCCCACCATACGTGCGCTTGATCCACGAGCGTCTATCCACTGAGATACAGAAGCAACGTGCTCACCGTCTCAGCTTGATTCACGAGCGTCTATCCAATGAGATGGAGGAGAATTTTCTTATTTCTCCCTGGCATCCCCTTTTCTCTCCGAATTATTATTTTCTTGCTTGGTTTCCACCCTTTTTGTTTTCCTGATCTCTTAATTTCTTTTTATAATAAAGTCTATGCCATATACCATTCTCTATACATATATGTCTATGCCATGCACTTCAGTTATCGAGTTTATTTATGCTCAGCAGCTTTACACATTCATAGCTACATTTTACATTCCTAAGTCTTATTTAATATATACCTACTATCATTTTCTGTTCTATATATGATATATTTTGAAGCATATACTTATATAATTTTGTATTCGTAATCATTTCCGATAATATATTATTTGATACCTACTAAATTGTCTTGCACAATACTTTAACGAGAAATCTCTACGTTAAGTGATTTCTAACATCATTATATCTCAATTATAGTTCATCTATTATACAATATGATTATTTATAGATATACCTACTTAGTTATAATAGCAACAATTCACATTTTTCTACATATGATACGTAAGAAATTTTGTATTCTATTACGTGTGCAGTCCTAACCTATGATTTAAGATGATGGTACATCGTACAAAGTCTATTTTCATCTTAATATAAGTAATTTCGAAAAAATCCACATAGGTACCTACATAAGATGCAACGAATGATTTTAGTATTGACCAAACAAGCAATTTCTGTAGCACTTCTTCTTTAAATGAATTCTATTATATATGTAATTTAATATTTTCCATCATAGAGTTAGGAAAAGTAGTTGTTTTATTATATTCTACAAGATTTTACGCATTTTAAAGTTTAACATCTTTTAGATAAATGTATGTCTAATGCTTCTATATATCAATATGTTCAGGGAGAACAATTTATAAATAGTAGACTTCGGTAGTCGCTTTCTATGAAGTTGAAGAGTTAGTTATCTGTCAAAACTAATGTCACATAAAAGTGTCACTTTGAAAATGGTAGGTGTCGATGGTAAATTCAAGATTAAACTACCAATTAAATAAATCGTACATCAGTGTGAAGAGCCTCAATAAAGGCGAAAGAACTCGTACAACTTCTAAATGATTCGTTTCCGTATATACGTCCAGATATATGACGGGTAAGTATCTTCTTTACATATATTTCTTCTGTCCGTGTGTTGTCATTGAACTCCACCTAAACGGCTGGACTGATTTTTAAGATGATTAAGTTGATTCGAGAATGGTTGGAATTTAATCCGATAGAAAATATTTTTTTAATTAATTTAAATATGTATAAATTAGGGTTGTGTATATCTTCGGAATTCAAGGTCCAATGCTATTAAAACTAAAATGGGACCCACTTGGATATACCCACTTTCCAACATAAAGAAAATTTTTAAAATTGATTTATAAATGAGGGAGTTCTGAGTTAACAAACATAAAAAAATACAACCGAATTGAGAACCTCCTCTTTTTTTTTAAGTCAGTTAAAAATCAAAGGATTTTGACATAATCATAATCCTAAGGCTACAACACCCAATCAGCACGCAGTGACAAAGGTACGTTGTAAATCATGCTTTCAAAGCACGCTCGTCGAACGCTGAATCCCATATCTACTGTACCGGCTGATAAGGTTATGTTTGTATTGAAGTTTTATAAGATTAAATTACAGGCAGATTTCAGACCTTTATTTGACTTGGATTTTGTTGTGTTCACTAAACGCAATATTTGCTGCTTTACAAATTTTATTCTACGAGTTTTTCACGTAGAGGGGCTGTTTTCAACTAAACAGATGTACGTCTAAAGTGAGCAGTTTTCACAAAAGTTGGTAAAAATTGTAAACTTTTTTGATTGACGATGGCGACCTTATAAATTCTAATTTGGAAGTAAGGGAAGTCTAATTTGGAAGTTAGGGAGATTATCCGAGGCAAAATGTAATGCCCTTCAACTTTGGATACAGCGATATTTTCCGTACCACAAATTTTTTGCAACATTATATGTTATCCATATCATGGGGTCCATAAACCCCATGATATGGATATCAAATGAAAGGGTTCAAGAGAAAAAAATGGCCAAAATGGCGAAAAACAAGATGGCCGTCATACCACATTTAAAGAGTTATAACTCGGCAAAGGTACGGGATAGTTTGGTGGTGCTCTAACAAATGTTGTAGGGACCGACAAGGGTCAATTGAACGCGATACAAATTTTTCAAGATGGCGGATCTAAGATGACGATCAAAAAATTATTGCTCCAATCCATCTGAAATTGTTTTCCCAGGGTTTTTGGATTTTGGGGTCGAATTGTTCGGGTCAAATCTTGCAACTGAATTTTAAAAGTACGCTTTGGTTGGCTTCATACTATGACTTGTATAATTTGGCGAGATGGGCGTCAATAGCAACCAGTCTAGGAGAAGGAAAGCTCCAAAATCAAACCCAGAACTGTGTTTTGTTAGGCACAAGTAAGCATCAAGCTGAAATAAGTAGAGTCAAATCACTAGAAGGTCAACTTATGAAAGAACTAGACTGCTAAATTAACAGGCAAACCACCACGCAACAATGACGCATTAAATAAAAGAACAGACTTAGAAACATGTCCAGCGATAACTAAAAAATAAAAAATAAATTAATAGTAAAAAAACATTTTTAAAAACAAGCTTTTATTGAAAAGCTCTAAAAAGGTTCATCAATACGTTACACAATTTATATGATATAAAAGCTTGTCGCTGATGGGTTTAAATTAATTTAAAATTTATTTTCTTCTTTTTAGAGCTTTTCAATAAAAGCTTGTTTTTAAAAATGTTTTTTTACCATTAATTTATTTAATTTAATAGACGTTAGGTATATTTGTAAAATATTTGTATTTTATATGGCGATATCAGTATTTTTTACTAATTTTGATATGTAAAGTGAGACTTTTCAAAACCCTTTGACGTTAGGAAACGTCTTACTTTCCACAACCAGTTACCAAAAGTAAAATATTACGCAACTGGTTGTGTAAAGTTCATTACATAGTAGGTTATTTAGACCTGACAAGCTATGAAAGTGACGAGCTGTCACACCGTTACAACCTACTGGATTGTTTTTAAACGTATAAAATTCATAGTTTTCTTCTCATAAAATATAAAATTTGTGAAAATTAGAAAAAATCTTGTATGAAACACGTTGGGAAACACTATTTTGTGTAACTCGCATACTTTAGCGGAAATCTGCTCTTTACACAAAATAGTAGATACTTTTCCCAACCTGGTTACATAATTGGCTATTGGTTCGAATAACGATATAATTGTAAATTTGGACATTTATCTCTGTATTATACATTGATAAATGCATTTTTTTAAAATACATACCTATATGTACCTTGTCTTTTTTTTAAATAAATAGTAATATTATTATTATCAATTGTTTTTGTTGTAACATGTGGTCGGTCCATACGACATTTTTCTATTCCACCCCTACAAAAGAAGGTTTCCCGTGTCTGTTATAGATAGACATGCAGCATTGTACATATAAGTACTTAAAACTCTCTAATTTACGCAGATCCTTGCAAAAATAAGCGCTTCTCCCGGCAGGCCTACTCCTGATGCACCTTCGTTAATTGCGTTCTTTAGAAAATCGTTCAAATTACCCTGGTGCCTAGGGTGAGGAGGGCGGGCTGCGGCCGATTTGCGGTCCAGGTATGATCGTTCCCGGCGTGCTATGATGATCCCCATTAAGAGCCCGATGTGCAGCTGTTATATTTTCCATGGACCAATCAAGCGACCGCCGGATACCAGACGCCATATTGCGAGGTGCTCCAGGTAATTTTGGGGTTTGCGCCTAGGTACTGTCATTTCATTATGTATTTGTGCGGTTCCGCTAATGTCTGGCTATACGCGAAGCCGAAAATATTCCCGGCGTTTTATTTCTTGCAATGCCATCTGGATATATTCGGTAATTGTCTAATTGTCAGCTTTGTTTTACATTTTCAGAGTAACCATGTCTAAGTACCCAAGCGCCTTGTGTATGCCGTACTTTTAAACCAAAATGGCGGTTGAGATAAAAACGCTGCGTCACAAATAACAACGGTAAAATACAGAGTGTCCCACCGTGACCACCCGTTAGAATACCTATTTCAGAGACTACTTGGATTTGATCTATGAAAATTTGGAAAATGGCGTTTTCGGGCATTTCCTGTTTTCTAAATGGAATGAGTTTTTCGGTAGACTGGTGCGCAATATTATTCTCTATCGAAAGGTATAATGGTTCCCTATAGGTATATACTATAAATCTTCAGTTTTAAAGCTATTTAGGTACTGATTTTTGTTGTAATCACCTGATCATTTAATTTCTTGCGATGGTGGCTGTGAAATTTTTAGCCGAATTTCAAAACAAACAACCGATCCGTCATACAGTTCAAATCCAAGTAGTCTCTGAAATATTCTAATGGGTGGTCACCGTGCGACACCCTGTATGCATTCATTACGACAACTATTGTTTATCCTGATCTACGAATTTTTCCTGGTTTCGTATTTCATAACCGAAAACGAACAATGTGTCAATTACATTGATTTAGCTTTCTAGTAAAACAAATAGTAAGTGTGTTTCACAAGACTTCCTTGAACATTTTGAAACTACATCATAAATAAATATTCACAAAAAGCTGATTAATTAAATGAAAAGCAAACAGTATAAATAAATTACCAATCTCTTGAAAAATATGATTAAATAGAATAAAAAGTCTTTTGCAATAATTATTATTGTTATTTTCCAACAGGTAATAATACCCAATTACAGGAAAGGCTGTAAAAAAGGATGCTAATGCGCATTGGAAAATTAAGACTAAAAGTAATAGGTAGTTTACAAGTATAATAAATAATTTTCATAATAATAAGAAAATGTTCATAGACCACAGAGTCCGCTTCATAGGTGTGAATCGACAAAGGAGAAAACGACATTTTATAATTTAAGTATGTATAAAATAAAAGATATAGATATATGATTTGGATTCCGAAATTGGCATATTTTAATAGAAACTATTTCAAGCATCTTGCATTTAAACATATCAAATTGATATTTACGGGTTTTTTAATATATATGTATTAAAGCATTTATGTACAGAGGGGCAATATAATCATAATCTGGAAGCAATGTACATAGTTCGAACGTAAGCTGACCACTACAAAATAAAGGTTGTCTCAAAATTAACGCAAGATTTGAATTTGCCGCCATTGGTGCAGTAAAGTGTTGGCAACCCTAAACAAAAAACAATTCGATAGTTGACAATTTAGGGTTAGTAAAAATGGAGCGTTGCACGAGAGAACAACGTGTCTTCATTATTGAACAATATTTCAAAAATAATGGAAGCTTGGCGGCCGCAGTTCGAAAATTTCATACAAAATACGGTCGGAATAGTGTTTTAACTGGTGCTCGATATCGCGACATGATAACACAGTTATTTCTGCCGAATTTGGATGATATTTATGTGGTCAATATGTGGTTTCAACAAGACGGTGCCACATGCCATACAGCCCGTGAAACAATTCAATTACTGCATGAGACATTTCCAAGCCGTGTATTCTCTCGTTTCGGTGATCAGAATTGGCCCCCTAGATCGTGTGATTTAACACCATTAGATTTCTTTTTATGGGGTTATTTGAAATCACAGGTCTACGTCAACAGGCCCACAACAACCCGTGCATTAAAGGAGGAGATTCAACGCTGCATCAACAAAATTCAGCCACATTTATGCAGAATGGTCATGGGATATTTCGACAAACGAGTGCGTATGTACATGCAAAGCCGTGGAGGCCATTTGCCCGATGTGTTATTCCATAAATAACCCTATCCTATGTACTTTATGATTCAATAAAAAAATAACAATCAAAAGACTAAAAACTGTGTTTTCTATTTAATTCAAATCTCGCATTAATTTTGAGACACCCTTTAGTATTAAATGTCAAAAATGAGAATAAAATGCAGATAACAGCTCAAAGTTAGTAAACTTAATATGTGATATGTGTATAGTAATAATCCATAGTGAAATTATAAAAAGTTTAAATAATAAAACTGTGATAGGTTGACATTTAACTACAATATGTAGTAAACACTGGTAACTAAGGAAATACCTTTGTTTTCTAATAGAGGTATTTCATTAACTACAGATAACAATGCATAGGAGTTGATTAAAGGCACTCGAAGCGGTAGTACTCGATTTTTATTTCTCTGCACAGAAAATTAAGTAATAATTTCTTAATAACCAAGTTAAGTGTTACGATATAAATTGTGCACGATAGTGCACAATTTTTAATTTAGTTTTAAAACTTCAAATTCTGTAGAACTTCGAATACATCTTAATAACCACCATATTATCTCAGTTCGCCAAAAGGATAATAATAATGACGATAGGTACTCAAAATCATGGTCAAAACCCTACGCCAACTTTACCAAAGAAAATATGGAAAAAGCTGTAGACGCGGTTAGGGGGGGGGGGTGTCTCAAAGGGCGGCTGCGATAAAATTCAACGTGCCTCAGATATCACTACGGAGGGGGTTGATGGAAAGCATATTAAGCCTGTTGGGCATCCGACCGTCCTTAGTCAGGCTGAAGAAGAAACAATTGCAAAGACTCTTGGTGTGGTTGCGAAGTGGGGATTTCCTCTGAATCGCGTAGATGTACGAGACATTATTAAAAAATACCTTGACAAGCAAGGTAAAGAAGTACCTGTCTTCAAGAATAACACCCCAGGTTCAGATTTTCTTGACTCGTTCATAACTAGAAACAATCTTTCCATCAGAACTGCATCCAACATAAAACGGCCCAGGTCTTTGGTAAATCGTGATGACATTTTGATTTTTTTAATAACGCTAAACTTGCTCTTCAAGGCGTCAAAAGCATAAACCTTTATAACTATGACGAATGACGAAGCAAATGTTACCGATGATCCTGGAGCCAAAAAAGTTCCTAGGAACACCAAAAGGGTAGAGAGAGTACAAGAACACTCTAGGGCGTCCATTAGCATTATGGTGGAAACGGAAATGGAGATCTGCTGCATCCAATGGTTGTGTATAAAGCACTGAATATATATGAAAATTGGACTCAAGGTGGTCCAGCTGGTACAAAGTATGCTAGTAGTGCCAATGGATGGTTCATGGACATGAACCTTTTTGAAACGTGTTTTTTTAGCATTTTATTACCGCACGTCGAAGCCACTCACGAGGCGGGAGATACAGTAGTACTACTAGGAGACAATCTAGCTAGCCACTTTTCTCCAAAAGTAATTGAGGCATGCAGAACCAGTAAAATGTATCTCTCCCCTTTTCCAGCAAATGCAACACATCTTATGCAACCGCTAAGATGTTGCTGTGTTGCTAGATGTTGCTCCTATGAAAAAGAAGTGGAGAGAAACTTTAGACAAGTGGCGAAGGGAAAGCAGGAACCCCGGGTGCATCCCCAAGGAGCAATTCCCTGTATTGCTGGGCAGATTATGCTCAGGAATTAGTGACAGTGTCGGTCAATATTTAGTGTCAGGCTTTAGGGTAACAGGCATCCTCCCAACCCTGTACTAAGGTGTTAAAGAGAATTCCCGATAGGCTAGACGACGCTGGCGAGGTTGTTAAAAGAAACATCGATGCTAGTTTGAGAGAGTTTGCAGGAACATAAAGTGGTGAAAAGCAGAAACGAAAACGAGGAAAGAAAATAGAACCTGGAACTAACGCGTCTGCTGTAAAACATTGAAGACTGAACTGAAAGTCGAAGAAGCAGAACCGAATGAAGAGGCAGGGTCAAAAACTGCTACGATGTATTAGGTTTCTATATCCGTATCTACCAATCAAAATGAGCCTTCTACATCTGCTTCTGAAAATATAATAAAACAAAGACTAAACCGTGAAACTCACAAACCAAAACGTGTAGATTCATCTATTTGCGGAATTTGCCGTATAAACTGGAAACATGACAGGAGTAAGGTTGAATGAATCCAAGGTCTAATATCTAACAGCTGGATTTGTGGTCAGTGTAATGGACAGATCACAGATCCTTACTACAACTGTCCTCGTTGCGAGAATACAGATGATGAAGAAGTTGATGACAGTGAAGAAGACAAAGACTTCGTTCCATCAGATTAATAATATTAATCATTTATGAAGCATAGCATGCTTTAGCTCACTTCCTGTTGTGCTCTAAAGGTTATTTGAGTTTATTTTTAATTTTTATTTCATGTTCAGCAAATTGCGTTGAAGATTAAAAATGGTCTCTATACGCAACTTTATCATATTACGGGGAAACATAAACATGCGAAGCGTTTACCGTGTATTTTAATAGGGAATATCGATAGGTGATCAAGTAGCCCCAAACAAGGGGCGCTACTTGAACATGCCAAAAAAATTAAATTTTTTACTTAATAGCTAATTTGTTTTTAAACACTAGACCAGCTATGTCTAGCTATTACTTTGGTCGGTTAGATGTGTGTATTTGAAACTAATTGTGCAATAATAAGTTGGCCGTTTATTTCCAAAATTGCACGAAAAACGTGCTCAAGTAGCTCCGTTTTACGGTACATCTGCTTGGCTTTAGAACGTGATGAAGTGTGGATCGTATCAGGAATTTGCACCTGAAAAACACTGATCGAACTCCGAAATTAATTCCGTTACATTAATATCAATTTACGAATCATTAAATATAGATTAGGTCATCTGGTGTAACGTAAAAAAAACGATGAGGTTGCCGCCGCGAACAATCAATACACGCTAAATAAATATCCTCGATAAGAGTTAAATCGAGTGAAATGATTACAGGCCTTAACCATCCATCAACTTGCGAATGTTGATATTATGCAAGGCAGACCGCGACTCTTACCGCGATTAGGTTCATGATGAAGTGGATCCAGATTCCGTGGATCCAGATATAGCGATTTTGAATGTCTTTTGAACCGATTATTATTACAGGTTTTCGCGATGCAGATAAACAACTTATACTAATAATCTCTTAGACTATATTAATAGTTTATATAAAACATAAAAATATAAAATTCTCTCCATATATTTTTAGAGTTAAATATAACCAAAAAAATAACAAACATGATTTCTCTATTTTTAAAAAAGGTCTCAGGCAGACAGGCATATCTAGCAATACATAATAGAGCTACAAATCCATATCAACAAAAATTAGCTGCTTACCAGGGCCGTTCCCAGCAGGGAGCTACAGTAAATTGCCCGTGTCCCGCACCCGGTTTACATCCTGCAATTATTTTGTAGTATTTTGCTTACGATACATGTTTTGGACAATAAATAATGATCCCAAAATAAATTTGTAATTTTTCCATCAATGAACTGGCTGTATTTTTTGTTTTCGTATCCCTTGTGGGATCATCTATTAGATCAAACAAAGTCAGTACAATATCTTTTAAATTTTGTTTCAAAGAACAGAATTAATGTTATTTTCAATACTGTTATGTTCTTTTTGATTTGACAAATCTGTAGGTTTTTAGAGCCGAAAATCATTGCAGGACCTAGCATCTCTAAAAAACAGATTTATCAAATCAAAAAGAACAGATGGCAGTTTTGAACATTTCATTTATTCTGTTCTTCACTTGCGTCACTTGCTAATGAGCTGCATGTTGTAGGTGGCTACGCCTACAACATGCCTAATCTTACCTAAAATTGGTGGCATTGGTGGTAAAGGTGGCCTACCTAAAATTTTTCCTACCAATCTTAGACCACGATATATCAGCAATCGATGAACGGTTTAACCTATTAAAAGAATATGGATCTTTGATTAATTTCTTATACCATTATACCAATTATGTATATGTATTGCATTGTAGGCAATTAATGGCCTGATGAACCCATTCCAGATTTGTTAATGAACCATTTCTAATGAGTACCCAGATGTTCAAACTGTTGCTTGCCATCATTCTCTATACACCATTCAAGTCTATCGCCTGTTACTTGCACGGCATAATCGATTTCCTCATTGGATATACGTGTATTGCATTTACTATATCTTCCCTTGTCATTGGTCGTTCTTGTAACATTCAATCTTTCATCCTACACCAAAGAGAAAAATCCAGACAGGTAGGGTCAGGTGACCTAGCGGGTCATGGAAATAAACTGCCTGTTCCAATCCACTTGTCAGGATTGGAAGCCCTACTTCAATTACCCTAATTGGGCAGTTGAAGCTCACCCTCAATATTCACAAAAAATAAATATATGGGCGGGTATTATAGGAAGTAGGATTTTCGGGCCATATTTATTTGAGGGAAATTTAACCGGAGACGGATTTTCTCCGCACCGACTTAACCCCCGCACTTGCCGTATTGTTCCCTAATATTGACATTCCAGCCAATGAAATCTGGTATCAGTAATTACCCTCATTATGTAGTAAATGTCGGTCAATACTTACACCAGGTGTTCCCCGGGCGGTGGATCGGTCGAGTGTCTATGGAATGGCCTGCTCGATCGCCTGATTTAACCCCATTGGATTTGTTCCTTTGGGGTTACTTGAAAAGCAAAGTTTACTCCCCAAAACCGAGCAATCTGGAAGATCTGAAGAAACGAATACGGTACCACATGAGAGCAGTGTCTCCAGTGTTTTAAATAATATGTGGGCGGAAATATCCAAACGTTTAGAGTTGTGCTTAAGAGAACGATCACAATTTTCGAGCATTTAATTTAGATTAATATTTATTTATACCTACGTTCCTATTCCTTTTCATCTATTCTTTGTTTTGTTCTTTGTTTCTTACTACGTTTTACTCTTAGTTTTATTGAGTTAAGTTGTTCATTGTTTACTGCATTCTTATTGATATTTTGCTCGTATTAAATTAAATGTGTTTAGGAACAATATTGCCTCATCCAATTGTTGTTTTCCATGCAGCAGTAGGTATGGTATTTTTGTGTACTCGTAGAGTCGTTCGTCATGAATAAATTTTTAAAAATTGGTTTAAACCTCTGCTTCTCAAAATAAATATAAAGTGTGCTATATTGCCGAACTCATAAAGAGCTCGTCTACAAGAATCTGCCGGAAAAACATATTGTTGTGATTAAAAAAAAATATGTCTGACGTCACATCCGGAAAACCTAGAGCGCTATCTTATTGTATATTACGTCAAAATAAGCGGAATTAAAAATAAAAATTGACGTGTCTAAGGATTTTAGATAGAAACGTCAGTCTTAAGAAATATTGAATGTATCCGTTACTTTTCTAACGCATTGTATAACAATTGACCCGGAAAGAAGTTGTTACAGCCGACAGCGGCAAAGATGAAAAAATTATCTGAAAACTAACTTCCCGTGTAACATGATTTAATTCCTGGACTAGCAGGATATCTAATACGTTTTTTTAGATTTAGAAGAAACTTGTATCGATTGAAGACAAAAATAATGCGATATCAGTTCATTGAACCCATCTGTCAGGTATCTTCAATGTCGCTTAGAAAAATGCGGTTTATTAGGCAACTATAATAATTAGGAAACTGAAAAAATGCCACAAACAAGCAGTGGATAATTATTCTAACACGCCTCGTGAAGTGATTTATTGTTTTTCTCTTCGTTTCGACTGATTGTGAGTGAATCGCACAATCTTAAACTTAGCTAGCAGGCCTAGTTTGCCGCAGTGATTCCATCACTGATTGGAAACCGGCAAATTAAAACAGACATCACTTCGATCTGGAATTGTGAAAAAGGATCGTTGCAATTGATGGCTGACTGACGAAAAAATTGCTGTGTGAAATTTGGAAATCGACACCCGTGAAGTGTCGTTATTTTCACTTTGTTATTGGATTTTACAGTAGCTAATGGATTAATGACCCCCTTGTAGCAATACTGGTGACAATGATATTTATGGATGTTTGGTGAACTGTATGAAGATCAGTGAATCGTTTCTCATTATTTTCCCATACTTGCACTGACACTTTATTGCTTCTCTATATTCAGTGACTTTTTACTGTATAGTGGAATTAAAGTCTTTTATCACTGAAGTTGTTACTGAAATTTGGTTCTTTAATAAATATTCTAATTGGTGTTCGTCATTGTTTAATTTATTAATGCAGTTGGTGTAACATTCACCATCTGAAGCGTCAAGGTTGCCAGTTATAGATTTAAATACAGATCATATTCCGTTAAGAATTCCGCGATTGTATCTTTTTGTGTGCATGTAGACTTCTTCAAATTTAGTTTCTATGCATTTAGAAATTTGGGTTGAAAGGCTAAGGTGGGTTTTAACTTCTGAATGAAAGACGTTAAAGGAATGAATGGCTGAGTCAAAAGTATTTAATATTTGGGGCAGGAGTTTGTCGTTGTTGTCAAATGCTAACTTTGTTGATGATATGTTTTTGTTAACCAGTAGCGTCCATTTGTGATGGGTAATGGCTATGTTTGTTTCCTCATGGTAATAAACTGTGTGTAAGTAAACTACTGTTCTTTATTGTCTGTATTGTATATTGTGAACCTGCTGTTCCGATCAGCAGAAGTAACCTGAAAATAAGTTAATTTTCGTAATAAGGTTTAATTCTATCAAAGTTTGTTTTTGTTGCCTGGTTTGTTTCTAAATTCCGTAAACGGGCATTTTGGTAAATTTCCAAAATTAGGAAAGGCCCGTTGAATTTATTTTTCAATCTATCTTTTATTTGTGACTCTTTTATATATACTTTGTCGCCAATTGTATTCATATCTTTTTTCGGGAATATTTTCGTCGAAGCGAACTTTAGCTTTTTCTTTATTAGCTTGTGTTTTAGAACGTGCTACCTTATAATAGTCTGATATGCGCTTATTAAAGTCTCTAATATATTTGGTAATTAAGTCTTTTTGATTGTATAAAGTTTCGGGTGGTCTACTAGACGTGTGTCTGAATACTAGTTCATATGGAGTAAATCCATGGGTCTTATTAACTGAATTGTTATAGCAAATTACAGCATAGGGCAAATTTTTGAAAGGGTGTTCAGTGGAGCTTTCGGATAGGTGAACTCTAATCATTTCCGTGAGAGTAGCATGGAATCGTTTCAAGGATTCATTTGTTTGCGGATGACTTAACGCTAGAAATTGTTAATTTTATATGATACATGGTACATAGATCACGTAGTAGGCTATTGTCAAATTCACGGCCATAATCACAGTGAATCCTTAAGGGTGTACCGAAGTGTTGGAAACCTCACCTCACGAAGTATTATTTTATTGATATAGGCCGTTGGAATTAATAAAAAAGGTGATGTTGAAGAAGTTTTATCTCCAAAAGATTTTATTGCATATAATGCATCTTTTAGGTATAAAAACATGAAAAATCATAGTCCGTACGCACAGAATGAGGGGGAAAGTACCTAAATCTGTATAATTATGCAAAAAAGTGCATTTTTTTCTGTTTTTGTGGATTTTTCAAGGATTTTTCAAAGATGTTCGAATCCAAAAGTGTACCTATAATTTGCATTCGTTTAAAAAAAATAATGATTGCTCTAAAATTAATAAAATATCGTCCAAATTTTATATTCGCGAGTTTTCGAGGTCACTAATTATGAATTTGAAGATGAAGAGAAAATCGGAGAATTCAAAATGGCTGACTGATAGTGGCGCGATATTCAATTATAAAAGTACATTTTTTCCTTTTTGTCACATAATAGTATATAAAGCAAATAGACCAATTAACTGTCTGAAATGAAATGAAATGAACTGAAAAAATTAAAAATGTCTTTTTTTAACTTAATTTTCAATTTTTATTTTTTTTGCATTTCCCTCTTCCCCCCTCCTATATATTATTTTTGAACGACCTGCTATTTAGTAAAAAACTGATAAATAGAAGAATGCTTTTGTAATATATTGGTAATATTGAATAAAACAAATTAATACTTGATTTGTAATGTGATTCCTAACTTTTTTAAAATAGTAAAGAACATATTTATTGTTTCATTTACATATTTATACATATATATTTATACGTATACATTTTATGTGGAAAAAAAGGGAAAAAAGTATTTTCAAAATTGAATTTGGGGCCAATATCAGTCAGCTATTTTGAATTTTCCGATTTTCTCTTGAAATTCGTAATTAGTGACCTCAAAAATACGCGAGTATAAAATTTGGACATTTTATTAATTTTAGAGCAATTATTTTTTTTTCAATATCTTGTATATTATTAGCAGCTAATTTTTAACGATTGAATAGTAACGTTTAACTATTTTCTAATAATGTAACAACAATAGATCTAACAAGTGATCTACAAGAAGTTATCTACAAGAAGCAGCCTGAGTGTAATCACTCGTATATATATATATCAACTTGGGCTAGGTCACGCTAAACACATGCAGACCAGCACCTTGCGATATGTGGGTTGGGTATTATTGCCACTTATGAATGCTTTATTTATTCGTATCTACTTTAATTAACGCCTATTCGGCTGGGAACTGTCACAAAGTAGGTACTCGAAAACGGAAGCTACTAAGCCCACTGAGCTGTCATTAACGAGACGCAGAAATAGTTGAATTATATTTTTAATCCACTGTATTATATGATACCAAAAAAATAACTATTACATTATTTAACCAAACCTAATGAATAATTATACAAACTATTTATCTTTGGTGACCCCAGCCGGACTAATGACATATTTTTATGAATATTTTATCATCGATTTACCTGAAACAAAATGTATAGGTATAAATTATAAATATTACAGGTTGATTTCATAGGGTCATTAATAACTTCGTTAGTGCCTGCATATTTCATGACATCAATTTTAGGATTGCGCCCTGAACAGGATATATTTATATGGTTTAAAATCTCAATTCTAACAGTTAAATGTTGCTTTAGCACACATGGAATCATGATTAATTTTATCAAATGCCTAATAAGTCTAATGGGATCAAAGCAGTGATTATGCCTCTATCCCTAGCCCTAATAATCAATTTGGGCAGCGAATATTTTTGTTTCTCCCAGTCAACGTTAATTTGTTACATTACAAATTATTTAAAACTTGATTGGTCATGGGTAGATAAGATTTATACACTTTGTAGTACCTAGATTAGACATTAATCCAAGTCTATTGGAACTTCTCTGACTATTTCCCACGATGGAATTCCAAGAAAGTGGGTATTGTATAGTATACGAATTATAATACGCCTCATAAATACATACTATAATAATGATTATTAAAAGTATGATTAAGAATTTTACGACCGTATAACTTTTAAATTACGTTTTCCTTATCAGCTAGGAAGTCTTGGAATTGTTGATTGTCACTATTTTCTATGCCCTTGTTACAAGCGGTGGCATTTTTATTCGACGGCCTTTTGAAGACAATGGGTTATTACTTTCATTGGGATTGATATTTTATAACCGTGTTAGTTTTCGCTTTATGTGTCGACACTGCTTGACGACTCACTTGTCTAGAGAGGTGATTCCGAAAATTGAATGTCGCAGAGATCTCAAATCGCTCTCTTTAAAGCGGCCTTCACACCACTGCGAGGGCAAGTTTATCGGCAAGACGAATCGGGCTAGGACAGGGATATTTTATTATCCGAAAAAATCAACCCTACGCATGGCCGCCGGAAGGGTCAAATATAGGGGTGGCAAAGTAAAATAAATTAAAAAAATTATATTTGTATAATTAAAATGCATTGACATAGTTATAAATTAAATTCGAGTGTTCAATTTTCCAGGGGAGTGTCCAATTTTTCCATTAAATGTTAAATCTCATTTGGTAAAAGATTTGTTACGTTCACTTTTAGTAGTTAACAATTTGAGTATCCGAAATTTCTTGTAGGTATATTTGACGGATAACATTGATTTTAAACAGTGACCACGCCTTCCCTTTTGCATGTGTTTAGAGAAGTTCGCACATACCACATTAGTGGGATCATATATTACTTTTAACGTTTAGGTAAGCCATTCTGTTTCTTAAAACCGCGGGTTCATATTTTATTTTGTCTACTTTGTATTCTCTAGAGCCTGCGTTGCGTTGAACTCCCTAGAGTTAATTAAGGGACATAGCGAAGCTATCTTTTCGAAGCCGCTTTCCAACTAATTAAGTAAGTTTTACCAGATACAGTCACTTAACCTAACTTTTTTTACTTGTAACGAGACTAACTTACGGTCTGTGTTACAGGGATTCATTGTCTTTCGGCGAGTGTACTTCAGACCACCTTTTAGACCATCTTTTAGACCACCTTTTTCACTACTAACACTACCTTTGGAACCACATTTCTTTTGGACTACTTTTGGAACTACCGTTAAGATCAGCTTGCTGGTCCATCGACCCCTGTACCGGTGTATAGTCACAGGAGGGATCCACCTTACTGGAAGACTTGTTGTATATCACAGATAAGCTAGTTTTAAGAATATTTAAAAGGGGACACACATCCTGCTTAATTGACTTGAAATTGCTACGTTACGTGTGTACGCTTAAAAATACAAAATTATTACGAGCCCTCAGCAAACGTTTGACCAAGTGTCTATAGGTATTCGGTCTGGTTAATCTCGCTAGCTAATAAACATATTTGGGTAGACATTGCCTTACTATTTGTATGTATATTGATTGCGGAAAGGCCATCGTGCACGTTGACATTTAAATAGTTTTTCTGTATACGCTGTTTATGTATTTGCTGCGTTTCAATCAGGTATAAAACCACATTTTTATGAAACTTTGAATTATTTTTGTTATATATTACCATTTTATATTTTCAATTGTAAAGTAAACCTAATAGTAAGTATACTGTCTGTATTATTTTTCTTTCCCCCAAGAATTACAGAAAGTGTCAGAAAGTAGATTCGATACCCAGGACAATTTGGGGACTAACTGACTTAGTTGCGCATGGTCAGTGGCGTCCACGGGAATTTTATTTTTATTAAGAGCTGAGTATGAGCATAAATATGAGGAATGAGTATGAGAAATAGGAGATGAATGAAGCAAAGAGAAATTGTCTCAAATTGTAACAACTTAAAACGGCATTTATGGTCGTATTCTGGAATGTTATTTTGGAAAAGCTAAATAAAGTGAATACTCAATTTCAGAGCTCACCTGCAGGCGTAGTAAATGTATCCGATCTTAATGGATCTCTTCTCAAATTTATTCTCCAGTTTATTTATGGATCTCTTCTAGAGCGAGAAAACTTATTATTTTGAGATTATTTTGAAGAAAGTGCAATTGAAATGAGTGTACTGAAGCAATAACTAAGGCGACACTAAGAGTAAACTAACTAAGAAAGGCGACACTAAATAAAATGCAGACAAAACATCAAATAACGAAATCGAAACAACCTCCAGAGATTCTTTCAGAGTAAACATTTTATTGGTCAACTTTGATAGGCTGAGAGCTGAACTAGAGATAAGGCATAATGCATATATAAAATTCAAATATTTTTTTTTATTTTTGACTAGAATGGGTGAACATTCAATACAAAGAGTCACAGAAAAAGCTCAGTCTATCGTGCAACACTATTCCAATGATTTAGAGGACGATTTGGTTCAGGAATGTGTACATTTTCAGTCGTGTTTCCTTTAACAAGACTGCAGAGAAACCTGAAGCTACATCAACTCTCAATCTCAATATCTCGACATTTTTGAGAAACCAATTCCTGTGCAACGTTTATCCGAACTCGGATATTATAGCTCTCCGTATCGCGCTTGGCACTGCGGTCACAAATTGTTCTGGAGAGACAAATTGTTCTGGTTTCTGAAATGAGCTTTCCTTGCTCAAAACGAGTCAAGAATTATCAGGGGTCTTTAATATCTCAAATCTCAAGAAAAAAAACTAAACTCTTTGGCTCTTCTATATAGTGGCAGATATAATGAACACCATAAACTATAATGATATTATAAATGATTTCGCCAATAACAAGTATCATTAAAAGTTTAATTCTTGCTTGTTTCATTTTACAATTTTATTTTGTAACTAATTCATAAATTCTCACATAACTTCATAATACATAGCCTATCTAACCTACCAATATAAATATGTAAAGTTGTTTGTTACTTAATAAAGGAAAAATACCCTGTATATACATATGTAGAAATCTCCATCGTTAAACTTTTCTTCATATCGCATTAGTCATTCGACAAGATATATCTTTAGAGATAGGAACAGCATCATTTATTATAAGCGCATTATTTTTTTCACATATATAATTATTTTACTCTCCGCATTTGCTGAGAACGTTGAGACGCTATTTTATCACTATATTCCACCCGCTGACCTACAACGCAATCGACGGTAAAGGCCAGTAACAAAGAACTCTAAAACAAATTAAGTTTTGTAAAACCTCGGGTCACAAATGCTACACACCGAGAACCAGACCAAGCCCATCATGTACACTTGCTTATGATGTTGGCTGATCGAGGCAGGCCTTGATAGAACTAACAACGGCAGATGTTCTCTCCTGATGTATTCTGATTGGCGGGACAACCATTTGTTCAACTGTCAATGAGGGTGATGTGCAGCGACGGTCGTCTTCATACCATCGGCGCTGCATCTCGCTGACATGTTAATGACATGGCAATGGATATAAGTGACATGCTCACTCGAATGGATATGCGGGATGAAGTATGATGGGTAATAATATCTTGCTTTACATATAATAACATGTTAGGGTACTAACAGATGTCTATTGGGGCGGGAAAAAGTTTACTTATGTCGTAAGACATATATACGGCGACTGAAAAGAATCATTTTGAACCAACTGATCTCCAAGAAACTTTCAATTATCATTGATTGAACATATAGAAATCTCCTCTAATGAAAATAATCACTGGGGTGGTTTATATTATTCAGAATTTTCAGTGGGCTGCCAAAAAGTAGGGACTGAAATATTTGGTGTCCGAAATGATAAGTCAGAGTCTCTCTTTCTCTAGGGGAATAATTGCTCTCATATGCATTCGAGTTCGAGATGCAAAGGCTTGTAGTTACAAAAGGTTTGTAGTTTTCAACAGTACCTTGCGAGAGAATAGTACCTATAGCAAAATTTATTGCATCTGTCGAAAATAAAAAGTAAAATAATTTCTTTCAGTTTTGACGGAGCGTCATAATCTGGTCACCTATACCTATCGTAATAAATCGACGTGACCAAGTCAACTTCAAATCAATCAGGTAACAATAGAATGAACGGGCCCCTTCTGAAGGGTTTCCCAAGGTCCAAAAACCAGACAGATTCACTAGAAATCTCACAAGATATCCCCGAATGCGAGCTGCACAAAGAGGCGGCTTCTCAAAGAGACGATAGCCGTGTTTTGACGATACCTCACCTGTATTTTGTAAATATCTGCACTTAGTGTCAAAACAGATAGCAAGCCAGGTACATAATTCACCCTCTAAAGGCGTCCCGCCGACTCTAGTTGTGTGGCATCGTCTATCTGGAGGAGATCGACACTGTCAGCACCGGAATAAATGTCTTTTTAGGGATATCCAGGTCTTGTCGGTGCGTCTTATTTCCAGTTGACATTTTTCGCTTTTTAACTTTCTCGACGTGGGACACGGCCGACCTGATGCGATTTGCACGCACGGTTAGTTGACTGAGCATAGAGACGAGGTGATCGAAAGTAAGGAAGTAAAAGTATTAAAAGGTATGAAATATTTAAAACCCAGCTCTCTACCCGTTACCTGTACCGTATCCTGCCCTTACGTAATAGGGTAACAGAAAGGGCGTGCCCAAATACAACTAACGCCGCAGCAAATTAGGGATGCGGTTTTATAACTTCTAGATGCCAGAAAATGCATGGCCTCGGCCGACTTCCATCTTGGTTCTGGTAATTTAAAATGCTGCATGTCGACAGGGCCTGGGAATAATGAAATCATTATTTTATAATAGTGCCCATTATAAGGCCATTTCGGAGGTTCGATAAAGAAGTTACAACGCTTCGCGGAACGAAATAAAGTAAGTGCAGGGTAACTCGAGATTGTTATCTTGATTTAAATGTAACTTTCAGTTCTTCGTTTGTGGTATATAAATGAGCGTTTTTGTTACTTTTTATTGGAAATAAATACAGATTATCATATCATATCAGGGCCAATCATCGCACTCTGGCCCTACAAGTTGCTTCTACGTGTTCGTAATAGTGTAATAAACGAACATCTGACAGTACGGACTACGATAACGTTGCAGACGCAAAACAATCACGATTCAATTAACATCACCCGTGATTCGCACGCCCCAACATAATTTTGCAGTGTAAAAGCAGCAATTTTAACGCCTTTAATTGCAAAGGCCTATTAAATTGTTATCTCCGTTCGATCGAGCGTAGGTACTTATCATTCTGTAATTAATATGTTCTGTTATAAAACAGTCTCCGATGTATGCGTGCCGCGTAGTTCAAGTTGAAGGCTAGTTGAGGTAGAAGCTAGTTATTTTCACAAAAGTAAATATATGCATAGGAACGATAAAATTACCTAGGAAACCATCAACATGCGTTGTTTTCACACTTCCACTTCACCCACAATAGAGCACCGGCAAAATGTATTGGTGAATCTGGTGGATTGTCATGTTATTTTTTTTTACATGTACATGAATCACATATAAATTTCGTGTAATTCAACGGTTTAATTATGCTGGACTGTCGGATAAAAAAATTGTAAATAACGGAATTATCCGATCAATATGGGTAATTCCTATTACTGGTGATCACCTGTCGGTAAAAATTAACAAATACATTATACTATACAAGATAATACAACAATGGGAGTGATGCTAAAGCTAATAAGTTTACTATTTTGCCGTAGCTATTCAGTCTTTCATATACATATGTTGAATAAACGATTATATGAAGTAGTACCCATAGAAATAGGGATAATGGTTAAAAAATAACGTTTATTATTGGTCATAAAATAAACGTTTGCTTTTTGACGTAAATATAAAGTTGATATCAAGTTTACCTCAACTTTCAGGTCCATCCTAACGTTATTTCTATGACTTTAATAAATATTTAATTCGCTTTATCTTCGTTTGGACTTATGCTATAGAAAATATGAATAACCTCGCATCAAAATAAGAATGCAAAGACGGTCATAAATTATCAGAGCACGTATATAAGACGGTATTGTTTACCTACTTTAATCATAATTAACAATTGTTTTAAGGTACCGCCCTAAATATTTAGCTAATAAGTTTCCTATTTTGCCGTAGCTTTTCAGTCTTTCAGATATATGAAGTTTAATCACACATACGTTGAATAAACGATTATATAACGTATTACCCATGGAAATAGGGATAATGGTTACAAAATAACGTTTATTATTGGTCATAAAATAAACGTTTGCTTTTTGACGTAAATATAAAGTTGATATCAAGTTAGCTTCAACGTTCAGGTCCATCCTAATGTAATTTCCATGACTTTAATAAATATTTAATTCGCTTTATCTTCGTTTGGACTTATGCTATAGAAAATATGAATAACCTCGCATCAAAATAAGAATGCAAAGACGGTCATAAATTATCAGAGCACGTATATAAGACGGTATTGTTTACCTACTTTAATCATAATTAACAATTGTTTTAAGGTACCGCCCTAAATATTTAGCTAATAACTTTCCTATTTTGCCGTAGCTTTTCAGTCTTTCAGATATATGAAGTTTAATCACACATACGTTGAATAAACGATTATATAACGTATTACCCATGGAAATAGGGATAATGGTTACAAAAATAACGTTTATTATTGGTCATAAAATAAACGTTTGCTTTTTGACGTAAATATAAAGTTGATATCAAGTTAGCTTCAACGTTCAGGTCCATCCTAATGTAATTTCCATGACTTTAATAAATATTTAATTCGCTTTATCTTCGTTTGGACTTATGCTATAGAAAATATGAATAACCTCGCATCAAAATAAGAATGCAAAGACGGTCATAAATTATCAGAGCACGTATATAAGACGGTATTGTTTACCTACTTTAATCATAATTAACAATTGTTTTAAGGTACCGCCCTAAATATTTAGCTAATAACTTTCCTATTTTGCCGTAGCTTTTCAGTCTTTCAGATATATGAAGTTTAATCACACATACGTTGAATAAACGATTATATAACGTATTACCCATGGAAATAGGGATAATGGTTACAAAAATAACGTTTATTATTGGTCATAAAATAAACGTTTGCTTTTTGACGTAAATATAAAGTTGATATCAAGTTAGCTTCAACGTTCAGGTCCATCCTAATGTAATTTCCATGACTGTAATAAATATTTAATTCGCTTTATCTTCGTTTGGACTTATGCTATAGAAAATATGAATAACCTCGCATCAAAATAAGAATGCAAAGACGATAATAAATTATCGGAGCGCGTATTTAAGACGGTATTGTTTACCTACTTTAATAATAATTAACAATTGTTTTAAGGTACCGCCCTAAATATTTAGTACAGCTGTTAAGGTGAGAAAATTAGGATAATCGTTCACATTGTGAGAGAATTCTAAAATTTGATACAGATGTTCAGTTTTGTAGTAGTAATTATATAATATTGAAAATATTGTCGGCCATCTTATATTATAATAAGAATATATGACGTCATATGTAAGACTCACATAGGGTCTTAATCTTATATCATCACTACTACAAAAATGAATATCTGTACTAAATTTCAGTTTTCTATCACAATCTGAAGTCAATCTGAAGACTATTTTTACACAATATTGAAAATATTGTCCGCCATCTTGGATTATAATAGGAATATATGACGCCATAGGCACGATCCACGTGGGGTCTTGATCTTATATCATTATTATTACAAAAATAACCATCTGTACCAACTTTCAGAATTCACTATCACGATGTGAACGATTTTTCAGCTTAAGAGCCCGTGTTCACAGAAATGCTCCGTGAGGTAAAAATAGCACTTATACTTAAACTAACACTTATACTTAAAGTAACTTATACTGACTGTATAAGGTGGTACACGCACGCGCTTGAGTCGCCCATGGTAAATTCCTGTAAGGCGGCAGCACCTCCTGGTGAAAAACTGTGTCCAAATCTTATCATATTTTAAAAAACGCCATTAAATAATGGCTTAAAATTAAGAAAAGATATTTGGGGTTTGCAATGTTGAAAGTCTGATCTAAACACTATGGTTTTGAAAAAAAAATTCATTAATTAATTACGAGAGTTATTCAGTTTCAAAGATGGGGTTCTTTAAGATGTTTATATTTATAATTTAGTGTAGAAATAAATAAGAATAAATATGCATGATGTTTAAAGCATACCTTTTTCTATCCGCAGTTAAAATTTGATGCTTTTGAATCAAGTGATAGAAGACTTACATTAGTTGAAAACATACCCTACTTATCGCGCTCTGAAAAGCGCTCTTAACAGTTGTACTAATTCGCCAATAAACAAATACCATAAATATAAGATGTGCTGGTTTTACCACCGATGAAATATGTATTTGCGATCCGGGAATAGAACTTGGACAGAATACAGGGTGAGGTTTTAGTGCATTATTTGCTCTGTAGCGCCTTTGCTATCTATCAGAGAACATGTGTGTTACCCCGTTTGTTGGTATCCTTTTTTGGCGTTTTTTTAAAAATATCGATGAATCTACAGGGTGTTCCATATCTCCTGGACAGCAGCTGACTTTCTTATTTTAAATGGAACACCCTATATATTTTGTGAAATTCGGAAAGAGATTCAAAAACATGTTTCGCACCCTAGGCTAAACCCTTAGGTTTCGGAGATATTTACCATTTTAAGAAAAAAGTGATAGATGGAAAGGTCTGGAAGAAGCTTTATAACTTTTTTCACATGGTATATCTAAATTTAATTTTTGGCACAGCGTAAGAACATAGAGGGGTCTAAGTTTTTTTTCAAATGGAAATGTTCGCCGATTTTTGGATAAGTTATTTCCTAACAAATGGATAGGACTTGGTGGTCCAGTCACTTGGCCTCCGAGATCTTCCGATCTAACTTGTTTAAAGTTCTTTCTTTGGCGACATATTAAAAATCTAGTTTACCAAGAAATATCAGAAAATACAGAAGATATAAAAACCAAAATACGACATGCTTTTCGTAAAATTACACTGGAAATGTTGGAAAATGTACAACAGTCATTTAGAGAAAGATTGAGTTCTTGAGATTGATTGAGATTGATTGAGAAAGAAAAGATTAATTTCTCACTATTGAGAAATTAATTTTTAATAAATATTTTTATTGTTATTGCTTATGTTTTTAAAGTTATAGTCATGCCATCATTGTTGTTCTTTTGTTATTGTTATGTTCTTATTATTGTTGCTATGTCATTGTTATTATTATATTATTAAAGTTATTATTGAAAATTTGTTCTCGTTATTTAACAATGCGTTATAGTTCATATTAAATTAAAAGCAGTTTTTAATTCAAGTACAAGGTTAATTTTATATATGTAATTTTTAAGAAAAATTCTGGTAAATCTGTTCGCTGGAAAGAAAATTGCAAATATCTCACAAACTGCTAACTTTAGCCCTTGCAATGGCTATACCAGAAGAAAGAAGAAATTTTACATAACCGGGCAAAAATACAGGGTGTTCTATTTGAAAAAAGTTTTCCCAGTTATAAATTAGCTAAATGTGGCATGGAAAATGTAACACTTATTGTATATGTAACACTTATGTATATTAGTTTCGGTTATATTTTAATTGCAGAACTAAGACCACTCTATGTTCTTACGCTGTGCCATCTGTCACTTTTTTCTTAAAATGGTCTCTGAAATCTGAGGGTTTAGCCTAGGGTGCGAAACATGTTTTTGACACAAAAGTTTGCGCTCTTTCCGAATTTCAAAAAATATATAGGGTGTTCCATTTAAAATAAGAAAGTTAGTTGCTGTCAAGGAGATATGAAACATCCTGTACATTCACCGATATTTAAAAAAAACGTCAAAAAAGGATATCAACAACCTGGGATAACACACATTTTTCTCTGATAAACAGCAAACGCGCTACAGAGCAAATACGCACTAAAAACTCACCCTGTATAGAAATAGAATAGAATTAATAGCCTATTAAGTGATATAACGTGTTTTATTTACGTTTATATACGTGTTTTATTTACGTTTATATAACGTCCGGTATTAATCGTACTAAAGTCACTGAATCGCTGGTTTAATAACTTATAAAAGATGTATTTTCGATCCGTAATCAGAGAATTAAACTAGAGAGCAAAAAAAATCTGCCAAAGAAAATAGCTGAAAATTGCATTCATGAGCAAGGCCAACGCTATAAGAAGGCTGTATGGAAAAGGCAGAAAAATTTTGAATCCGAATAGGTTTCGGTAAAGTACGGCTTCTGAAAAACAAAAAAAATATATTAGGTGCCCATCACTGATGTCCTTAATTTTTGGTTGTTTATATAAAAAAAAGTCGCAGCGATCCTGGGGTGAAGCTCGATTAAACTTGTAAATTACAGCTTGTGGTAATGACAACCCCTTACGTGTAAGTTGCCTCAATGTAACATTAAGTAGGGAACATTAATTTTGATTCGTGTATAAAATACCATGACTAAATATGATCATTTTACTGTTTTATTACCTAAGTTTAATGGCTGTAGGTACGGAGTATTATTAACTATTTAAATATTTAGCATTCCGCATCGCTGAAATTTACGACGTGATTAGCGAGAATCTATAATTGAACTGAAACGTCTTCCATTTACGTGTGACGAGTGGTGTTGGGCAATTTGTTTCCTAATGCCTTTTTATCGCGCCTCGCAATTATTCGCATTTCACATATCTAGATAAGTGCTTTTTGCCTAAAACGTGGGTAATTTATTCTTATTCGCCATCTACTCTCCAAATACAACCTAATTATATACCAGGTATTAGCGCGTTTCTACGTAAGTATTTATACCTACCCATAGCTTACTTACAAAGAGCAAAGTCGTATCGCCCATATCAAATAGACGTCGCGTCGTCAAAGAGTTTCACAAAAACTTCCCATAATTATATAGCATAACGTCAGCTTACTTGATCTACTTTTAATCGACTGGTCTTTACATGATATACTTTTATTAAAGTTGTCCTGTTATGGCACAAGTTAATATTCGTCTGTGGTTATGGTATAAGGGGTGTGGCTTTGTTACTAATTGATGCATATCTAATAGAAAACAATGCATAAGCATTGACGATATTCCTTCAGATACCTAGCGTACAACATGGTGTGCCGCAAGGGTCAGCTTTTGGGCCACTGTTATTTGTAATATTTATAAATGATTTCTACCATTTTATATATCCACACAAACGTATCCTTTTTGCAGACGGTACAACATTAGTACCTGTAAATTCTGTAAACTCTCTTGTTTTGATGAAAAGTATCCAAGAAATTATAAAGAAGGCAGATAGATATATGGTTCTCAGCTTAAAATTAACTTAAACGCATTGTGTTACTGTTATTTTTTAGAATTAATTAGAATAAATTAGAAGAAAATAACTACAGATTTTGTTTTGCCCATCTGCTGTTGTTTTACGAACAATTTCCTGCCGTGCTGAAAAATGACTCGGCAACACTTCCTGTACACTGTTTTATTCATCGTTAGCATTTGGTTAGCGAATGCTGCACACAGAAGTCCGTTGGTTCCACAAATATCAGAGGCGGCTCATGACTTCTGGAACAAGTGACCGATTTTCGCAAAAATCACTGAATTACATGCGGTTTATTCTTGGGGGTGGTGGTAAAAATATCGGCAAAAGTCCGCTTAGATTTGAAAAAAATATACATTTAGAAATTTTTGTGAATTCTACATTAAATTATAAAATTTGGGGGGGTTAGTATGATTTGCCAAAGTATTCTGAGAATAATTTCAGATTTGAGGGGTTCCCCGAGAGTTGGTGGCACCACTATCGCAAAAAACGCGTTTAATTTGATATCTCGAGAACGGTGTATTTTACACAAAAAACGATGGTAGCCTTTTCTCTTGTAAATTAAAAGACTTAACTATTCGAAACTTTTTTTTGTAGCAGCAATATTTTGCGAGTTATTTCGTTCGAAATGCACAAACTTACCTATTCTCGTCTTTTTTCGCCTTTATCTCCCTAACCGTTCACTTTTATTGAATTTCACCTGTTAACAAACCTACAGATCATTTAATTATCATATTTTGTTTGAAACTTTTTTCTCTACTAACTATACTTTGGTAGTTATTGCTTAGTTTATCGGTCGAACTCCGCGCCATCAACGCAATATGATGTCATTCAGTGTGTCTTCAATACTGAGAAAAAAAATTAAAGCTTTCGATGATTATTTATTAGTCAACTTACCTGCATAAAAAGGTAAATCGATTGAATAATTCGATCTGAAAAGCCATTTTTTCTTCACAATTGTTTAAATATTGTTTTTCCGATTTTCCTATTTCTTATTGCATTCAACTAAATACTAATTTAATTAATGGTCGAGACAGGAAGGATTTTAATAATTAAAACTTTTCCACGCGTTGGATAGTAGCCGAGAAACCGGATACCTAGTATAGTGCTTTCGTTTAATATGCAAACTAGTGGAATGCGGTGCTTAATGATGCGCGCAATTATCCGAATTTATTTCTTTTATTTTAAATTGTTATTGGCTAAATGGAGCACTTTGTACACAAATGATCGAGGCTAAATGGAGCACAAATGGAGCAAGTTGTACACGCAAATGCAAAATTTTTTCAATATATTTCAAATCATTCAAAATATGACATAATAAGACATCTCTTGAAGTCACTCCACCTTGGTTGCGCATGATGATACGCCACTGAGCAGTAAAGCCATAAATCGCCGGCTTGTTCAGGCAGGTGTCTTCTAAGTGAGCGAGAAGGGAATTGGGATTTATATGAGTTGAAGTGGGAGAGCGACCGATACGGTAAGCCGCGGACTGCAGACCCTAGTTCTATTCACAAGAAATTGTAGCGGTATACAATTTTACACTAAATATCCTTTTGAATTGCATAGTGATGTGATTTACCGCTTCTGTAGTAATTGGTACGGGTTTTCTTTGTAAAATGCCGCACAATTTTTTGCTCTAGTTTGTATATTAAACGAAAACACTATAGCCGGGAACACACTGAGCCTGCCAAGATTGCCAAGGTTAACATCTGCTATTCCCCGCCCCCGCTTAACGAAATACCCCAAAACTTAATTATAAATAATAATTAAATGATCTATAAGTTTGATACTGGGTGTAATTCAATAAAAGTGAATGGTTAGGGAGGAAAGAGCGAAAAAAAGACGAAGATAGGTATGTTTGTGTAACTCGGAAAATAATGATGCTAGAAAAAAAGTTTCGAATAATGAAGTTAAGTGTTTTAATTTACAAGAGAAAAGGTCTCCATAGTTTTTTTGTGTAAAATGCACCGATAGTGCATTTTGCGATAGTGGCGTCACCGACACTCAACCCCTCAAATCCCTCAAATCTGATCCCTGAAATCCAAAATGAGGGGTAGAATCCCTCAAAACTGGAATTATTCCCAGAATACACATTAACAAAAAATAATACTATAGCCCCCAAATTGTATAATTTAATGTAGATTTTTTTTTAGATAGGTGCAATGTAGAGATGACGCCTCGAAAATAAATCAACAAGTTATACAACAAAAAGTGAATCATATTATATTATAGTGTTTAGATTCAAAGTTAGATCAAGTAAAGATCAAATTGTAAGGGTTTTATGTAAAATTAAATTAATTAAATAATTGGCATCAATCTGATTGGTCAGATTGTATCATAACGACAAGAAAGAAGGATCGTAACTAGGAAATGCAGATGTTTTTCCATACGGCATATCCGTAGTTACATATAACAATGCAAAGATAGTCTAGCTAAGGCGTTCTATGAGGTAACAGCCACGCTCATAATTTTTATAAAAAATTGTTAAATTAATAGTAAAACTAAAGTTGAAAATATTTGATTTTGTGAAAAATAATTAAGAACACCAGTGGAAAAAGTCTACAAGCAGAATTAACTGCAAAATAAGTGTTTTTCGTCGTAAAAAAGAAGTGAGAAGTAGAAGCTTGGTAGCGCCCCCAGCCGCATAATAGTTTGGTGATCAATATAATAGAACAGGAAACAATTTTCTAAGAAATTTTCAGTCGAAAGAAAATATAAGTACAGAAGTGGAAAATTAAAGGTTTGAGGGTAAAGATATCCCATAATAAAGTTCCAGCGATTAAAAGCAGCATTCCAGAGGTAGTACGGTGACATCCGCTAGATGACACCACCTGAGCCCAGCAGCATCTATTAGTTCGTGTTCCAACCAGTGTTCAAGAATAATGATCAGTGTTTGTGCTTCGTAATTAAAAAGGATTAACATACACATATTTCTAAGGTAACAACAATTTCAAATTTTGCTAGTTTTTAAGATACATTGTGACAGAGGACATTGTGATTGGTCCAATGTAGTAATAATAAGTTATGTAGGTTTGCGTAAGGTAGTAATAAGGTTTCAGATTTTGTTTATTTATTAACATATTTCATATTATATATAAACATAGTCATATATAAATTGCTTCTTCTTTCTTGTTCTCTCGAAACTTTTCAGGAAACATTTTAAATCATACAATTTGAGATTAAACAAGAATCAATAGATTTAATAAAATATTACAGTATCATAAAATTCACTATTTGGAAAGTAACTTCACTCTAAAATTTTAATCTTGCAAAAATATTTTACAACGACCTAATTGAACCCCCTCTAGGACAATAGAGTACTCATTTATTGTCCGGACATTTAAATGGTACATACACAGGCGTCACCATGACTTGATTTTTTGTAATTATATTAACATTAAAGTATTAATCATATTAACGTGATTGGGTACATCCTAAAATGACATCGCTTGCTTGACCAGGCTTGTTCAAAATATTGAATGAGGGTACATTTACAATTGCCAGGTGACGGGTTGAATTTAATTAAAACAGAAAATGTTTTTTGTTGCTGCTTTTGTGCCCTGCTCAAAAATCCGAAAATATTACTTATGACGTTTTGATAGGAAGTAAGAAGCCGACGATTATAAGATAATTTGGTCAAGCGTCAAATTACACTATTTACTAATTTTTATGAAGCATTCATGATGTATGGTCAACCCTGAAAATTTGAAGTGAATCCGATGAAAGGCTCGCGCCGGAACGCGAGGCGGTGACGTCATTACCTCCCATAACTCATCCGCTTCGAACTCAAGCAAGGGAAAACAGCAATACAGACGCTCATACTATTTTTAAAATTCACAATGTGCGAACGTGGCTATTTAAGAGCAGATTCGTCTAATCTACCAATGGTAGATTTAATCATGGTGATGGACTATTTTAATACAAATCACCAATTTCTAAGTGCTGAAATGAGACATGTTATAGGAGATAGTGACGTCACACAGGAGATTACGCGAAAACAAGGCGAGTTGGCGAAGTTCTTCAATTATTTTAAAGGCTTTAGAGGCATCAGAATTTGCAGTTCGCACACAAATTACAAAATCTTTCAGAAAATGTAATAAAAAAATGCTAAATGAGCCCATTATCTTAAAATTACCGTAAAACGAGGTGGCTTTGTGACAGGTTTTACAATTTTAGCCGGTTTCTGAGCAACTGGTTGAAATTAAAATTTTCAAAAAGGAAGTATAGTGAACTGATGTTATTTGGTTATTAAACTATCATAATTTAATTATAAAATTTTTACAGGGGCACTGATAATTTACAAAAATAGTTGTCACAATTTCACCCCATAGGATGGGGTGACTTTTGGACAGAGTGAGATTAATATGTAAACACAAAGTCGCCATTTTAATGGGTGAAATTGTGACATTAGAAGTTAGTTATTACATCGCAATTCATTGACTTGGCACAATGTCGCCACTGTAAGTGGTATACAGTGTGTTACAAAGTCCCCCCAAAATGATATTCTCAGTATTTTTAAATGCTTTATTAAAAAAATATTGCATTACATACACATAAAATAGGCCAGTATATGAAATACATAAGACACAAAACAAACACATAACATTTATTCATGTATCTACATATTCTGGAACATCAAAAATTCCTCTGCGGGATTTTTGTATGGGTGGTTTTATTTTTCGAACTATATCGCTATTCTCATAAAACAATTCGTCCTGTCTCTGCGGCCACTTCCAGGAAACTCCATATTTTTCCATAGCACTAATTGTAGCGCCATTGTTTTCTATCTTAGTGACAACACCGGGAAATAATGTCATGTCATAACGGACGAGGACGTGATCGCCAATTTTTAGAGATTCTGTATCGTTAGTCATGGTGTCGATGATTTCTTCTTGATCGGAAGCATCATGTAGCTCACTTATTGGAGACATGTCACTCTCTCTTAGGGATAATGCATCTGAATCTTCATCAGTTTCAGATTCCTCTGTTCGCTGGTGAGACTTGTTTGTGATTTTTCGGACTTGACGATTATTTGAGGTTGATGGTTGAGAAGTTTCTAAAGAAGACATATTTAATGCCTGTTTTGACGGTAAATTTGAGCCGGAAACATTAGGAATTAAATCGGCAGCACTGATGCTTTTTCCTGGAGCTACATTAAGTCGTTTACGTCGTTGACGTTGACGCAATGCAGTAGTAGCATCGCGCCTTCTCTGTAATTGTTCCAAAAATGTCTCGCCCAAGCATTCCTTCATATCTGCATTACGAGTATCCATAACTTCATCAGGCATACGATTTAGGACTTCAGTTCGATTTATAGGGTATATGCCACACTTTCTAAAGCCTGATGGAAGAACATCAGGTCCCCTTTGGAGCATTACATCCATCAATTTTTTTAATAAGGCTGGAAACTCATCTTTAGGTATTGTTCCGCATCTACTACCATGGACAGTGTCTTTCCATTCATGCAAAATTGCTCGCCAGTTACCTTTCATGGGTCTAAAGAAAGCCACATCTAAGGGCTGCAACAAGTGAGTAGCGTTTGGTGGCAGTGCTATGAAAGATATTTGGTTTAGCTCGCATTGTCTTACCACCTCAATATTTAAGTGTGAACTTAAATTATCTCCAATTAAAATCTTCTTGCCGTCTTGCTTTTTAAGCAGAGGTAACATAAGATTCATAAACCAATCCTCAAAGCACTGGTAATCAAACCAACCGGACTTGGTTCTATTATACCGGGCCTTTTCAGGGCCATTCTCTGTCCATGTCTGCCATAGTTTTTCTGATTTGTACACCACATAAACAGGTGCAATTTCCCCAGTAGCGTTTCCGCATATCATTAGTGAAGTAGAGGCCTTTGTGGCATTTCGAATTTGCTCTGGATACTTCGTTCCTCGACGAATAAGAACTTTTGTAGCTCCGGGATCATCCCCGAGGTTGGTCTCATCATAATTCCAGATATTACAAGGATGTACATTTTCTAATTCACCTTGTAAGTTATCAAAAAAATTATTGATCACCTCGTGATTAATAGCAGCTCTTGCAAGACTTATGTTACGTGCAACTCTGTTAGCCATTACACTTTTATGTCGATGCATAAATGAATTGACCCATTCAGTACCTGGCATATTATTTTTAAAAATCCTCACTTTTTTCCCTTTTTTGTCAATATATGCTTTTAATATAAATCGCAAATCCTGTGTTGAGACAGGAAAACCATAGGTTGACACAGCAATAACATGAGCAATAAGAGCCTTCTCTTCTTCACTTGATAATACGGTTTGTCCTCCAGCTGATAGGTTATGTTTGCCATGTAGTTTTAAAAATAATGTATTTCTATGAATACCAAACCTTCAAAAATACAATAATCTATAGAAATATATTTTAAAAATATTAAATTAGAAAATGTTACCTCTCCGCAGCTTCACGAAAGGACAATTTTTTGGCCCGTATATTCCGGAGAGCTTCTTGGAGGGTAGCATCTGTATAATTTTTATATGGGCGAGTGCCCGGTCGCCTCTGATAATTTCTTGGCATCTCTAAAGCAAAAAAAGTTACTATTCGCAGTTGCGAGGTGAAATTGTGACAAGTCACAATTTCACCTCATAATTTGTCGATATTTCATTCAATGGAACGCCACTGTGTTATTATTACGATTTTCTTTGAGGTTAAAACATGTGAGCGTTGCCAAATAAATAGTCTTAAATATGTATAAATCAATTATCAACTATTTTCTACGGTTTAGACTGTACACATGAAAGTTTCTGAATAATTAAAAACTATGGAAAACACTTACTGTATTATGAGAGTCTTGAACAAAGAACGTGCTGTGCTAAGACACGACGCATTACTTATAACATGTTACTCTATCATCTAAGGAGCCCCCTACAAAGGTTTAGTTGCTTCAACACACTAAACGCACCGTTGCCGAATTTCTTCAAATGCGCAATACACTGTGTCACAAAGTCACCTGGGCGTTACAAAGCCACCTCGTTTTACGGTAAATCAGGATGAAACATGAACCAGTTCCTAAAAACTAATAAGTTACAATACGTATTTAATAATATATTTATAGTAAAACCAAACGTTTGACACTAATAGTCCAATGTAACCATCAGACGTCCGGTGATACAAAAACAACCCCTTAAATTAAAATGATTATTGCGCCCGCCACTGTGTACGGGCTACCCAATCATCGCGTCTGCCTAATTATGCCCATTTTCTCACACGTGTAATACCCATATCTATTTAGTCGTGTTTGATTGCACTTTATTGGCGTATAATTAAAAAGTTTGCGAGTTTCCATTTTCGAAGACTCCCTGAAACATAATTATATACCTACGCAGACAACACCACTTTTTTTACGTTCGCGCAGTTTGACGGTACTTAAGGTGGACCAGGCGAATTGAGCGGGTTGATCGTCGGGACCGCGAGCGATACTACCGCGGGCCGCTGTGCCAATTTGCGGACGACCACCCAAGTGGTGTATTCTGTATTACTGATGATATGAACATTAAATTATATCATTATACCGCGGCCGCAAGAGCAGTATCGAGCTATCGACAGGTTAACCTGCAAGAATCCGCTGTCTTTTTTTTAAAGGTCAAACAAATGCTTGTTTACTCTCTTTCCCAATAAACTTTACAGATTGACTTTTTACACACCATTTATCCATTACTTTTTACTTTTCTCCATGACTTTTTACACACCATTACTCCATTTTCTATATTTAAAGACACAGACCGAAAGGAAATTATAATCAATGGCCGTCCCGCACCACCTCCCTGACTTCCAATGGCAAATTCATCAAAAACATACCTACCATTCTGTAAATTTATTTTATCCACTCTTTTGCACAGTCACCCATTGTTTTGACAACTCTTCAATCTTGGTGAAGCCAAAGTATTTGAGGTTACTTCCTTTTTTAGTGTTTCGACTATAATTACACCTCGCGACAGCACAGGTTGGCATTGTTAAAAAAATTGTAGCACATATAATAATAATACTCACACGTATCGACTTCTGTGTATACCTACACAAAACGCAAAATCGTGTCAATTGTAAATTTCAATTTGAAAACACCAGTAGGTGGGTATTTACTTTCAACTGTGTAAAAATCGCTCCTAAAATCATGTTGGCGAGAAATACGTCATGTGAGATGCATGATGCGCACGACTGACCAATTTTAATTCGGCAACCTGACATACCATTGTCTTTGTATCATGATATAATGACAATAAATTGATATTTATATATACATACTTTATCATCCATCTCACTCCTATTCTCCTTCCGTCCTTCTCTTGAATTGCTATCATTCTCAATTGAAAATATTCTATATTTGCTGGTTTTTTTTCTTGACGTAGGTAGGTAGTTATATACGACAAAAACGTCCAGTGATATCCTGATAGGTACACGGACAAGAAAAATAAAATATCCCCAGCGTCAAGCAAGTGTCCCTTATCGGCGAAAATATTATTCCCATATGTATCCGAGAATCCTTATTGGATTTATCGCGAACCATTAACTGCATGCGGTGTCCCGGCACAGATAGGAAGAACCGCAGAGTGCCATCATCTGTAAAAGCGGCAAGAAACGCTTTCCGGTTATTGGGAAAGCTTTGTGTTATTGCCAAGCGCCATGTGTAAATTATGACCTGTATTTTATCCGGTAAGGGTTGGCGACTGTTAACTTAACGATTTGGAGAATTTCCTGTTTAGATAGAAAATTTACAAATTAGTGCGCGGAGGATACCTACTGTGGCTGCAACTTCGCCTACAGAATATACCTACCTACCTAAATATATTTTCAAGTAACTTTCGAAGTTATTAATTTAGGTACCTACATAACTAATATTACATTTAAGGAAAAGCTGCTTTTTAAGCAGTAGGTAAATTTAGTAGGTAGGTAGGTACAATGTACATCATCAGTTGGTGAATTAGGAATTAGGACCAACTGTGACTAGTTCGCACAGAACCGTAAGCTCATATTGAAGCTGTGCTTCATCAAGATCTCAGTACACGACTGTATACTCTATATTACCATTAGCAGACAAATCCAATGGAATCATGAATCAGTACAACAAATGGCAATAATTAAAATTCAACATGAAGCTACATGCAGAGCCACCTATGAGGTTGCTACTGAACCTAATATTCGGAAATAAGATTACCACGGCCTTGATCGTGGCGCTGAAAACGCGCCACGAGATATGAAACGAGTAACGAACTGTTGATGTTGATCGCCTGTGTTGCTCGTTGCTTTACATGTTATTCCTTACAAAAATATAAAAATATTACTCCCGTAGATCTGTTATTGTTGTGATTGCCGATTGGGTATTTCTGTTAAAATGTAGGTACCTATGTGTTTAATTAATATATGTTCTTGTAATGGGCTCAGTTTATTTTCAGTTAAAAAATATCAGCTTCGTGATACCCAAGAAATATTCGTGGGATTAAATATTAAATAGTGTATTTTGGTATTTAGAAGCTTCTTCAAGTAGTAGCACCTGTCTATCTGAAGGAAAATAATTGTTTTTGTACTGTATTCTCCCCGAAAGCGTGAAGCATGCATGAATTAATCTGTTAAGATGTCTTAAGTAACATAAAAATGGTTCAAATTGTTTTTAATAACCCCAAATTTTCATTGTACTTACTAGGTAAATGCATAGTTGGATATGCCGTCAACCTTTTCGTTCCAGGTATTTTGTCCATGTCCGAAAAGTATAAATCACAAACTTTGTAAGATTTGTAAATCTGTTTCCCAGTTTGGGTGGCTTAAAAGTGGATTGTTCACCTGTTGTACACATTTACAAAAAAAGTTTATCGTGTTTAGGAAGAGTGTGTATTTTAGAAAACAAGTCCACATCCCGGCACTACAATTATTGATAACGATGCCGGTAACTTCATTACAACAATTTTAATACAATATATAATACAATTATTACAATTCATAAAGAACGCGAAAACTACATAAATCGACATAATCAAACTGAAATTACCACTGTCAAATTAGCACAGAATAGCCCTTTTCTATTGGTCAGTTCCTCAGATGTTTTTTAAGTTGTTTGTAACACGAGCGCCCCTTGGTGCTTTGTCACCAAACTTTTTAAACGATGCTTATTTGGTTGCCTAAAAAAAATACCCTTTCGGTATTATTGTCAGAAATACATATGGCCCTCTTCTGTGTGTGTCCATATACCTATTGTAGGTGGTATGTGATACGATACTTGGTGATTTTATTTGTCGTTTGTGTTTTGTTACATGGGGAAAAATTATAGACCTCAAATATGAAATATTACTGGACAGCAGAGAATAAAAAAAAATATTATGTTCCTTGCCCAATAATGGAAGCAGATTGTTTGAAAACAGAGGCAAATATACATGTTAGATATTCAAATAATGAGGACCAGAATGAATGCTTTGCCATGTTAACTACAGCTTGTCCTACTTCCGCACAAATTAGGCATATGCTCGGGCATATGTAAGTTTTCTTTAAAACCCAACCAATTACAAAATAATGAGCAAGTTAGAATATTCGTGCCATGGTTATCAATGTTCAATAAAGTAGTTTAATCAGCAGTTATAATGTTTTATGGGCTTGTAAGAACACATCAGATCCCAATACAAGACATTGAACTAGAAGTATAGTATATAGTACATCATATTAGTAAAAAGTTGACGAAACAAGAGGGAGAAGGCTTTGGGAGAACTTGAATATAACCAAATAAATTCAGGAAGTAAACAAATACTTTTATTTTGTGATTTTGATATAAAGAAAATTGTTACTTAACACGTTCGCCGGCAACGAAAACGTTTATTATATTTCTATCGTCCCCAAGATAGACAAATTTTTGTAGAATTTCTGAGGGAGAGCATTCGATAAGATAATCGTTGGAAGAATCTTCTATGTCCATGTCGACAATCAAGGCGTCAAAATCTTTACCTACCTCAAAATTTCCTATTTTATCTTCCAAAGCCAATGCTGAAAATACGTTTAATTTAATCTCCAACAAAATAATGTAAAATAATTTAATTGGTATATAACTCTACCTTCTGCTCCCCCTAAAGTTGCCAAATAGAACACTTCGGTGTAGGACAGAGGAATGTAGCCTTTTTTATCAAAGGAAATATGTATCGACGTATCTAAAGCTGCTTTCATTGCACTTATTATGGAGGCTGATGGGCCTCCTGCAACATCTAGAAAAAAATATACTAACTCAAAATACTCAAGTTACAATCAAGCAAAATATTTGAATGTATTTAACATTCGAATCGAACAAATCGAAAATAGGTTTCTGTTATATCGACATTTACTCCGTGTCTTATCTATGATTTACTTGTAAGCTGTTGATTTTGTTTGTAACATTGAGGTTATGTCGTAACACAATACTTTGTGGGCCAAAATAATGGCTCAACATTAAAAGAAAGCCAAAAATGTCTGTTATTAACAACATGGATGTTTTGGTAACAGAAGGTTTTGGAGTAAATAATGACGATTTTGATAATATAAAAGAACAAAAAATTAACACCTGCAGGTCTTGTCTGGCAGGTCTGAGTACAGAAAGGGGAGTTAATTTATTCCAAAACAGTCATGAAGAGATCCCACTAACTGAAATATACGAATTATTGCTATCATCTTCCCAGGTAAGTTGATGTAAACAAGAAGCAAGTATAAATATTGCACCGATTCTTTTTTGTAGGTAAAGGTAAACGAAGATGATGGGTTACCATCCAAACTGTGCATTTTGTGTGCTGCATTTGTTATGCAATATTATGCATTTAGGAAGAGAGCCTTAGACTCAGAAATTATTTTGCAAACAGTGTGTAAGGACCAAGTACACGTTGAAAATTCATTCGCTGAAGGCAATGTTTGTAAAATTGAGATTGTAGTTGAAAGTGATACCGAAATAAAACAAGAAGCGGTTGAACCTTACGAATGCTATGAGCAAGACTTCGATCACAACTATAGTAAAAGAAACGACTTATGTGAAATGCCTGAACTACCCAAAGATGCTAAAATAGACGTAGACACGAGAAAAAAGGTAAAAAAGAAAGAAAAACCTAAAACGAAGCAGAAGGCATGTGTCGCTTCTAAAACTGACATTAATATTCCTTGTCCATGTTGTAAAAATATTTTTCCTACTTACCAAGAGTATGTCGTTCACAGAAAACGAGAGTGGGATAAACAAAGAAAAAAAGTACCTTGTAAATACTGCAACAAACTTTTAAAGAGTAACAAACTAAAAGACCATGTAAATACCCATACTAAAGAACAGCCTTATGTGTGTGACATCTGCGGAGCAAGATTCAGTATAAGTAGCAGCTTTTATAGGCACAAATATAGGCATAGCGATAAAAAACCGCTGGAGTGCAAAGAATGCGGCAAGGGCTTTATTCAAGCCGCCTTTCTAGCAGACCACATTAGAAAGCATACAGGCGAGAGACTAATATGCGATATCTGCGGAATGGAGTATGCCATTAAACGAGCCTTTGATGAGCACGTTAGAATGCATAACGCAAGCGAGGAGATAACAGATCCGAGCAAAAATGAAATGGTAGAATGCAATATTTGTGGACAGAACGTCTCAACCCCCCGGTTAAAATTACATGTGTATAGGCATCACGGCAAAAAAGTCTTATGCAGTATATGCGGCCAAAGCTTCCCAAATAAGGGCTTGCTCAACAAGCATTCAAAGAATCGTCACAGTAACATAAAACCACATGTTTGCAAGATATGCGGGAAGGCGTTCAAGCAGAAAGCCCAACTAGAGACCCATAACATAACTCACACCGGCGAGAAGCCTCTGTTGTGCGTCATCTGCGGGAGGAGATTCTCGTATAAGACCCAATTCGATCACCACATGAGAACGCATACAGGTGAACGACCATACGCATGCAATTTCTGCCAGAGGACTTTCAGTCGACCGGATTATTTGAAGAACCACATGAGGACGCACACTGGCGAGAAACCTTTCGTTTGTGATATTTGCTCAAAAGCTTACCGCTACTCGGATAGCTTGAAGAAGCATAAAAAGACGCACGAGATGGAGACAGGTTTAAATAATGAATAGCTATTACTCTTCCTGTGAAATATTTTTTATTATCATCATTAATTAAATCTAAGGCTAAAAGAACGTTGTCGGTACGTCAGTAAATAAACGTAAAGGCAACACTCAACACTTCCTCTGTATATTTCTGTGATAAGCTTTAAATATGTTCAAAAATCTCATGTGATTGCATATATTTTAGCACTTACCAGTTCCTAGGCCAACTTTGACGTTGGCCTCTAGCAATTTTCTGACATCGCACAGTCCTGATTTCAAGCATGTGTTGGACTCGGGACAGTGGGATATGGATGTGCCCCTTTTTGCTAGTAACCCCAGCTCTAGTTCAGTTAAATAGACCCCGTGTGCAAGGATCGTCTGTAAAAGTAGCTAAATTGTAGTGGGGAGCCTAGTAGGTGATTTTGTAAAGCAAAAAAATATAATGTATTGATCACTCTGCAGCAACCTTATTACCTATCACAGTGGCGACAACACGAAGTCTAATTTTTTTTTGGTTCTGCCAGTTTGAGGAAAACGTTAAATGTGACAACTATCTCTCTACATTTGATGCATTTTTATTTATTGCGGAATGCGTGAAAAATCTATAAGTTTAACACCCTGTATCTTGGAAATTAAAGCTCTAATAAAAATCTTTATGGGGCAAAATATTCTTAAGTGCAGATAAGGAATACAGTCTTACATGTTGGACCATTCATTATGTTACCAAAACTGATATATCACCGGTTCAGTTTGCGTGTTTTGTGACTTACGGCCTAGTGACCCCTTGTTAACTGCACAAGTTGTTATTTTCTATTGTTACTTAAAGACATTTATAATAATATTGGGCAAAATCTGTACTATGGTAACTACCTTGCTAGGCTCAAATTAACAAGGTCATATAAGCAAAGCGCTGGCCATATATAACAAGGATTGTTAAATTTAAATCGAATGTACTCTGTAACTAACTTCAGAGTGGTGAATTTTAGGTTAGGACATCTTTCAATGGCCTGTCAAAATTTAAAATCAATAGGGCGCGGAGGGCAAGCAGTTATGTTTAGATTGAGAATGCATTTAAATCAGCATTCCTTTGCTCTCCGCGCCATATCCAATTCCGATTTTGTCACGTGGTTTCGGTTGCCTAAACCATTTTATTTTTTAAATTTCTATCTCCCGGTTACCATACCGGGCCATAAGTACCCTAACCGGGCCGATTACACGGTCTATCCTAAGGACTTCAAGCTGAATCTTACAAAAAAACTGCCTCAATTTGAAGAGAATAGTGAATTGCCCAAAACCTACCTTTGGTGTTAACAAGTTGGCTTCATCATAAACCTCTGCGTAGGCCTTACCGTACTTCTCCTTTACCAATTTTATCTCCTCAATATTTTCAGAAATATGGGTCTAGAAAAATATTTTTTTTATTAACAAAAGAAATCAAGGACCAAGGTTTATCAAGGAGGATAAACATTTTTTTGCTTGTCATTACGGGAGCATTTATAGAGGGTTCTCCTTTTTTGATCGATTTGTGTTGTGAAAAAAAGATGGTACAGGAATAATGGATGAGTGGAAAAGTAGATTGGAATAGAAAAACAAATGAATATATAATATTTTATAAGATTGGAGATAAAGTAACAAGGGAAGAATAAGATGAAGCAAATAGTTTATTACACTAATAGAAGAACATAAAAAAGTGAAGAGCAGATACAGTTTAAATTAACCTGTAAGACTTCTAAGTTGTACAATATAAAAAATAAACTAAATAAAATGGAAATGAGGTTAGAGATAGGTAAGATACAACATAAAAACACTTCAACAAGATTAAATAGTAGCAAAGAATGGAGAACATTAAGAACATAGATGATAATTAGGAGAAAATAGAATAAACTTTTTCAGATCAAATTATAAGAAAAAAAGAAAGGTAGAAGGAAGTGTGGATAGATTGAACTCTCAGTCATTTAGTCAACGCCAGAAGATTGACATCGTCATCTGGGCAAAAAATATTAAGCAAAATCCTAGGCGTTAGGTAACAGAAATCTTAACTGTTAAGACAACATAAGTGATATTGACAAAACGGGAATGCTGTAGTGCTTGGACATTTGAACGAGGGACCTCTAAAAATAGAGATATAGTTTTGCAGGAAACGATTTAAATCCTGAAAAGGAAGGCTAAATATAATGTGAAAACACACCTGAATATGCAAATCAAAATCCTTGGCAATTTTCCCCAATTCCTTCATCAAGTCCATGTCCACGCTCAGCGCAAACCTTGGCGTTACGATCGGCTGCACTAAATCGTTCTAAAAAAATTATCATTGATAATTAGAAAACTTCTTGTCGGTAAAGGATACGGATTCACCTTCTTAGAAGCCACATCTTGGACGAACTTGTAGGTGTTCGCTATCGAATCTTCAGGGGTCTCAATGTAATCATCAGGAGCTAACGTAGTCATGTTGATTTTTCCAACAAAAGCTCTCTGTCTATGCTTCAAGACAGCATCGACTAACAACATGCTACTGTTGTCAAAGAGCGAGGCAAAGTAACAGGCGGTGGTGGTGCCATAGTCAAGGGTTTTTCTCTACAATTTTATTTTCATATTGTCAACACAAAAGAATATTTTTGGACTTGTCGAGAGGAAATATGTAAGGAAAATTGTATAATATAGATTATCTATTAAAGTAATTATTAAAAAGTAAAGTTTGTAATAGTTTAGGTGTACACAAATACTCACCACAACTGCGTCAAATACTCTTTTACTAAATTCCTGATCCCTATACTTCTTCTCCAAGTTATAAGTGTATATATCTAACCATTCTAATAAAGGCTTATCGTATCCCAAACCACAATTTGGGTATTGGGGCGCATGAATATGAGTATCTACTAGTCCTGGTATAAGTATTTGAGATTTCTTCAAAGTTATTTTTTCAGTTTCATGGTCTGCTAAATTCAGTCTACGTTTCGTTTCTTGCAAAGCAGACGCACTGTCTACCCCTAGAATCTAATAAAAATTAACAATCACGAGATGCGTTGTAAGGTATTCGATCGTTGAATAGTCTAGTGAATAACCAAAAAGGAGTTGCAGAGTGCACGGAATTGGAGGGAAACTTTTCGCTCAAGGATTGTGTTGGGGGTAGCTAGAATATCACTGCTAGAACGTAAAATCAGGGACAACCTTCTCTGATAAAATTAAAAGACCCTGACTCACCCTAGCCCATCTGCGTCAAAAAAGCGGGGAAAGTTTCTTAGAAGCTACGGGAAATTTCTTAGAAGCTACAAGCTACGGGTATCACTACATTACAATGGCCTGCGAGAAGCCCCGATATGAACCCTATAGAACATTTGTGGGATGAATTAGGGAAAAGCGTACGTCCCACACGGTACTAAGCAGTTAACCCAGTTTATAATTTTGTGTTTAATAAAAATGTTTTTCTTAAAATTTATATTCATTGCACTAGAAAATTGTTTTTGGATGAGTTCAGAAATTTGGTAATTATGCAAGGTTTCGGCAAAAAAAGCTGTAATTTGGACAATTTTAGAGATAGATTTGTGAATAAAAAACAAAATGCTCGTAAAAGAAGCACCTTTGATATAGAGTGTAACCATTTCCGATACCATTACTTGATTAACACACAGGGTGAGTTATAAACTAAGAAAAAAACATGGTCGAGGTTTTCCACTACCATCTATATATATAGGAGGCTTGAATATTTATGCTTCCACATGTGAAAATGGTGTGATAGCACCGTACAATGTATGGTGGTGATAGTAAGTAGTTTGTGTAGAAACACAGGGACCATTGATAAAGTATAATATTACTTTCTCTATGACTGATCGCAGAAATCAATTAAAATTACAGCAATACTTAGTAAGTTTCGTTTCTTGCAAAGCAGACGCACTGTCTACCCCTAGAATCTAATAAAAATTAACAATCACGAGATGCGTTGTAAGGTACCAAAATTTTTTGAATATTTATGCTTCCACATGTGAAAATGGTGTGATAGCACCGTACAATGTATGGTGGTGATAGTAAGTAGTTTGTGTAGAAATACAGGGACCATTGATAAAGTATAATATTACTTTCTCTATGACTGACTATGATCAATAATTCGCAGAAATCAAATAAAATTACAGCAAAACTTAGTAAAACTCATAATTTTAATTCTCAAACGAGGATAGAACTGACATGCCTCAATATAGAGCATTTGATAAAAATGCGACACCGCGTATAGGGATACAGAATCCCATTGATAAAATCCTTATAAAGTATCTCATATTAAAAGGAGCCAGAATGGACAGTATGTCGGCACCTTTCATGTTAGTATTGCCGATTTGGAAGACATTGAAAATTTAAATCAAGCGGCAAACGTCAGCTGTAAATAATGAGAAATCAAATCACTGTTCTGTATAGATTAAATATACTATCACAGCATATACAAAATTGTATATGCTGTGATACTTGATACTCTTATTTGTATTTTTGTAACCGCGGCGTGCAGAATCGCAGCTCCAATGTGGTGCGTGCAAATTTGGCGCCAAATGTAAATAATCATGTTTTTTTGGTAAAATCGGATATTGCTGCTAATTATTATCCTATTCAGTATTATTATATTAATACAATAATCAGTCTATTATTCTGCTATTATAACCGAGTAGATGCTGTCAAATGCTTGTAGTGTAACTCCGCAGTCACACTCTAAAAAAATCACTATCTAAAAATTCGTTAAAAATGGTCACACTGTATTTCTCGCGGGACTTTATCGGATCACATATTTTACTAGTTGCTCGCCATTTTGAGGCAAATGTCAAATCTGACACTTCTGAGTTTAACACTTCATTTATTCTTTAAATTTGGATTACACGTAGTTTTTGGCTCCTAGTGATTATTCGTAGTTTTTCCTATTTAGTTGTGATTTTCAAACTGGTTCCTAGTGAGTTCTTATCGGTTTTTCATTGAGTACGATCGTGCGATTTGTAATTGATTCCTGGGAACTTAAAATTACAGAGTTACTCAGAGCAGTGGATAGACAGTACTGGTACCGCATAGCTGCGGCCGTCCGCCATTTTTACTCCACCGCATTTTTACTACGCATATATAGCTCTATTTACCATTTGAAAATATCTTTCTCTTTCAGCCATTGTTTCAAAATACTATTTATCTGACTCTATTTCCACAAGTTATTGTTGGTTCCAACAAATGCGGTACTCTGTCTATCTGCTCTAGAGTTACTAAGATAGAGCAGCCATTTTCCTCAAAGCGGCGGATTTATGTCTTTTGATAAAATGTGCTAAATGAACTGTGATAAAATGTCACTGTACGGTTGGTTGCCTAGGGACAAATTGAGAGTGTCTACAGAACGCCGCGGGAGTTCTTGTCTATACGAATGTAGCGGCTTCATCTCATCGAGGTTACTGCGCATGAGCGGTTAAATCTTGCAATTCATATATTTAATTCATCACACGTTTGAAAGTTGATATCCTAGCGGTACACCATATGCTTGTGGTACTATAGATTTCGAATTCGATTTTCATAGCTTTTGCTCTTTTTTTCTATTGTTTACTTAATCTTTCCCTAACCCTAGCACACAATTACTTTTGTCACAGAATCGACGACTAACCAGATTATGAAGATACGTGTACCATGATGAGGCACAGTTGGTACATTTCCAAGCATATTTTTACTCTGTTACGTTAGATTTTTGCCCGACTGATCAACTAATAAAAAATACGTTTACACGGCATAAGGTGCCCCAAGGAGGACCAGTTGGTCTCACAAGAATATTTTTAGATTATTTAAGTATCGCGGAGGTTGCGTAGATACGTACAACCTATATAAAAGAACCGGGGCGGCGGTTCTGTAGATACTCCACTATCTCCGGCGCAGCCATAGAAATATAACTTTATATTTCTATGGGCGCAGCGTGTACGTGTACAGTACAGAGGTGACCGTATAGTTCTAGTTGGTTATGCGTTTAATAATTTTGTAATTTATGTACAAAAACAGTTTACAATATTTAGTATCGATGAAGAAGTACCTTATTTCGATGTACCATAACAAATCCTCCTTCGATAATTGATACCTTAAACTGCTCAGTACAATGAACAACATTTCCAATGATAACAAGCACTTTTTCACTCGTCATTTTGAGTATGGACCAATGTTCTTTCCTAATAGTAGCGACGCCGACGGTGCAAAGCTGCAAAGTAATATTACAAGTACACTACAGGGATTTATAAATATTGTTTTATAATATTTTTAATCACAGCATCCTGATTAGATTAATGTTTGACACTGCCTCATTTGTTTGCAGTAATATATTATTATAATAGGACTCGAGACTGGGTAAACAAAACAAAGACAGCGAACACGCGAGCAGAAACAGTATTTACTCTATGACAAAGATTAGATAAAATCAGTAAATATAATATCGTTCTCATTCTCATCGTCGACAGAATACGTATTCGTTTTATATCATTTTGGATCACTTCAATCTAGTATATAATATACAGTAGAATGAATCTATATGGATAATGGATAACTAGATAAATCGATCTAATTACAATATAGATACTTGGAGACAGCTGCTCAGATACTAAAATACGACCAGCATAAATATATACCTGTATGCAAAGTATTATATTTGGACATATCGATCTCGATTATGCGTATTGCTGTGCGAATACTAATGTAAAAAGAACACAGCTATGCAGGCAGAGGCTAGCTAGAGTTAAGGGTGGTTAAGGCGTTAAGGGTAATATAACACACTTTATAACGCTCGATCGTTGATTCAATTAATTGTCGATTGAAGAAACTCACTAGATTCTACTACATTCTGTCATTCTACTAGTGTTTTTAGATAAAGATCACGACATGTCACCTAATGTCATGACATGACAATGCCACCTAAATTACACATTTTTTATTTTAGTACTATAATTTCTATGCCTTTGACTGATCCGTCGCCGCAGGGGTTGGTTTATTAATTTTTGTATTTTTCAGCAGTGGCAGAATAAGCAAATAAAATAGTTCTAAAATATCCCCACTCTATGACGTCGTCAGTTTGTTCATTTATCTTGAAATAATCAACATATAAGAAATTAGATAATGAGGGCAATATGTCACTAAAATTGTTCGGTGATTTTCTAAGAGGATAAGTCGGACTTATCCTCTAAAAAAATCACCGAAGAACCTGAAATCACCTGAATAATAATATGTTGGCTTGTAATTTTACTCCTGGCATTTAGATGCAAAGTATGCGACTGGTGTGCAAATTTAATGTACTTAATGCATAAATTTTTAAAACTCAGGGACAGGAAAAAATGGTTTAGGTTCTTACTTAAAATTATACAGAGAAAAAGCCTATAAAATTGTCGCCAAACAATAAATTATTCAAATTTTTTTTGTGTGGTTTTAATTGTACTTATTAACAGATAATGAAGACCTGGGCAGCATGGAGGAGGAAAGATCCACCAAGAACATGATCAACGTAGGTAAATTAATAAGCGCAAAAGTAGGGGTTTAGGCCCAGATGCGTTTGGGAGACCACATAAAGGAGAATATTGATCAACGTTTGGAGCCCCTAAAGGCAATAGCAAAATCATTTGAAACTGTTTAAAACAAAGAGACCACTGCTACTTGATGGGCTGCTACTCCAGTGTGAATGACTATATATATGTAGCCGACAACACTATCTCCGTTGTAAATAACAACATGAGCTGCATTAGTAGATCTGGCTCCAAAGGCCTACTCCTGGTGTTATTCCAGTTCAGGAATGTCTGCAAACGGATCCCTGGTATTGTAGGGTCCACATACGCAGCAATTCCTAATGATCCTGCCCATCTCGCCTTACCTACCGATAATCCGTTCGTTAACTGCTCCAACAGAAAGACGGGAGTGTGTAAATTTATGCAGAAATAGGCAGTGGGGCAAGTTTTACAGGCACATTCGTTATCAGGAATGCCAAAAATTTCCAAAATTTATTTTACTGAGTAACATTTACAAAATACCGTTTAAGAGATTTAATATACTGTTCCTAAAAATTATGTGTTTTTGTATGTGCTATGTTAAACGCAAACTTATATTAGTTAATCTCACAATATACTTGATAAGAGATCGCTTGCCTCGGCTATGCTCAAAGCCTTTGGTGTGCCACAGAAAAAAGAATCATGGTATTTTTAATGATAAATTATCGGTATATATTTTAAAATATTTATTCCTGGTATAAAATTACAAAAACACCCTACATTATTAAAAGAATACAATTTTCTAGGAGTTTTCAACACCAAACCTCACATCTTGAATATAAATCAATAATATATTGAATAAACATAAAAATGCTATTAAGTTGTCACACACGTAAGTATCCTCGGATTAGAAATAACACAAGTGTGGTCAAGATCAAGAGAAAAATTCTTAGGAATGCATGATCCAAAGGCCACTTACAATGTGCGGCCTTAAAAGTGATATAATATAAATATACATAAAACTAGTAAACACACTGATTTTTTTTTTGGAAAATATCACATAGAAAAAAAATTCACAAAAAATCACAAATTGTAACGATGGAATTAAAAGTTATTGTAAAGTATAATTCACTACTGGATTGTTTTCAACGAGAGGAAACATGTCAGTCGCATGTCAATCAATATAATCGTTTTAATTTGCGGGGAAAAAATTAAGTTTGTACCTTGGTACAACCACCACTATCTTCAGGAATAATTTGAAGATATCCACAAATCAAAATCGAGAGTAAAAAATTGCAAATTCTGTTTAGATATTGAGATTTAGACACCGAAGTGTATTTTTTTCGTTTAAACAAAAGTTGCAATATAAATATCACAATAAAAACCGTTCTAATTTAAATTGGCTTTGTTGCAAATTGTACAAAAAACTGTCACCAGAGAATATTGACTATCAAGAAATAGCACTTGGAAGATTGTATGCATTACATTTTTCCGATCTCCCGCAGCCTCACTGCGCACATAAGGTCATGTGGTGTGGAACTATTTCGACTTTGATTTTATATTTGATTTCGTGTGTATTGTAAACCTTTTCTAACCTATGGTGTATTATTATAATTAAGAAAACCCAAAAATGGTAAATTTCTTTTGTGTGAACAACTACTGTGCAAGTAACAGCAGAGATAATAAAAATACCAGTTTTTTCAGTATACCTATGGATAATATTAGGTATGTAATTATACAACTTTTATGTATTGAAGTATTACTGAAAAAATGAACGATTTTTGCTGACAATTTCAATGGCTGGCACAAATTGGTAAACTTGATTTAATGCAAGAACATCCTGAAGTTGTCACTAAAAGACCTGTTTGCAGTAAACATTTTAAGGATGCCATGTTTGCCGGTTTCAGCTTCAGTAAGAACAAGCTGAAGGATGATGTTATTCCCAAATTATTTGTAATTTTTTTAAGTGTGGTACATTTACAGATACAATTTCTCAGATAATACATATTTATTACCTATATGTATTGTTAAATATAACTTTAATACCATATACCTACCTAAATATAAATTTCATTGAGGTTCTTAATAAGCGTTTGGAAAAAATTATATCGCTTTTAACATTTAACAAATTTGAATTGCTCAATGTAGGTACATTGAAGGTAGCGTGATCCAAGCTATTAATGACAGTTGAAGGGATAATACATAAAAGGAAAGAAAGTTTGAACTACCCCAACAAAACTCAAAATTTACAGCAGCTTACACCTTTGAATTGAAGTCTCATCGTATTTGAAATAATTATTAATAACTAATTTCATTGGATAATGGCGTATGCAGATTTATATTAGTTATTATCAGATGGCAAAAATTGACTTTCAATATGAAAACTTATATGCATTTAAATAAAAAATTACTGGATTACTCATTTGCTCCAGTTTTCCGATTTTAAGATTATGGTGCAGACTGTCAATATATTCGAAAAAATTCTGAAACTGGTAAGCTCGAAAAGTTATGATGATAATAAAGGTAAGTACAGGTTATGTCGTGTGAATTTTGTAATACAAAAATGTTTCTTTTTTTTGTTTAAATTTGCCATTTTAATATTTAAACAACGGTAGGTGATTGTTGACATTATCTGTGTATCAGAAAAGCTTTAGCTTGATCCAAACTATTAATGACAGTTGAAGGGATAATACATAAAAGGAAAGTATGTTTGAACTACCCTGACAAAACTTAAAATTTACAGCAGCTTTGAATTGAAGTCCCATCGTATTTGAATATTATTAATAACTAATTTCACTGTATAATGCTGTATGCATAAGATTTATAATTATTATTATTAGATTTGTAATTATTAGCGGATAGCAAAAACTAACATTTCATATGCATTCAGAAAAAAAAATTAAGGTAAATTAGGTGGTAATGGTTTACATAATTGGTGTAAGATTCATGAATTCTATTTCGAAATCAATGCCTGATAGATAAAACATTGTGGATTTATTAGTCAGATATCGGTATACTCATTTTAGTGTTGCCATCTACATCTGAAACCCTAAAGTTAAGTAGGTCTGTTTGATTTCATACACCATGTTACGACATAATATGCAACAAATCGATATGTTTTACTTAATTTAAAGTACGTGTAACACACCTATTTTACTAATCCACTGCCCGTCAGCGGCCGTACTGGGAATGAAGGTTTTTCTAGAAATCCACACAATTATTGGCATCGGGTGTCATGTCGCAAAAGTAATTGAATACACGTTTTCAAGTTTTGTCAAATTTAAAGAATAATCATTACATTATCGCATGAACACATCTAAATAAGACGTTAATAAATTTATCATAAAAAAAAAAAGTTTTTGTAAAATATTAGAAGAAAATAGGAATGCTCACCTTCAAGTCAGGCAATATTTTTGTCTAATATGGATAGTGTGCTTTGATTTGTTTAGATATTCAGTGCAAAAGTATTCCATTGCATCGGTAACAATATCCGTCCTAAATACAGAGAAAATCTGAAGATAAACGAGATATATCCTCCCAAATGGCAGTTTCCATACCGTAACCTTAATGTTATAACTGCTTATAAACCCCGTTCATGCAGTCAGGATTTAGTTTGAAGTTTATCGGTAAAAAATTCTAATTGGCTAAATTTCGATTTGATCCTCCCCTAATCCGCTAATGCACGAACAAGGCTGCTTCAATCATTAGTAGTTCATTTGCTCCAGTTTTCTGGTTTTAAGGTTATGGTACAGGCAGCCAAAATATTCGAAAAAATTAGAATCACTTTGCAAAAATTCTATCGCAGTTGTTCAGCATGATTTCCAGAAGAAGAATGTCACTCCTCACGTCCCATATCAAGTTAGGGGGCTGGTGGATGAGAGTAGGCGCGAAAACTGTGGCCAGATTCGACGTGTTCATTTTATTTATAGGCGCGTGAAGGGCTACCCTAAAACACACCAAACGTCAACGGAAACGTCACTCTAGTAGAAAACGTACCTGTGTAAGTGCTCTATCATGAATTTTAATGTGTCGTAATGGGGTTTTGGCAGTGAACGCAGGGCGTGTCTGATAGACGACAGCTGAAGGTCCTTCTTGTCATGCTCTGCAAAATTTGTATGTGTATAATGCTCAATTACATAAGGAAATTATAGCACAATTAACAGGATATAATCGCTTTACTTACGTATAGCATCGATAAGCAAAGGATGCACCTCAAATGTAATCAAAGGAACAGGAAATATCCGCAGGTATAGCTTTAGTGCTCCGGTTATTACATTTATGTTCGGATACTTATCCACGCTTAAATCTGCTCTCTCTCCGTCTAAAACAGGTGACACAGGTTAAGAAGAAGCATATTCTCTGATCAAGATCATACTTAAGAGTTGGCAAAAATATAACACAATATATATAAAACAATAGTTGCCCTAAGTACCTTCCCTGTGGGATACCGATACCTTGGCGGCATCTGACAATTTAATAAGGAGAATACCCAAAAAGGAGATTTTTTTTGCATACCTTTATCTAAGGCCATTTTTATTGCCTCTATTTCCTCTGCGAAACCACTTAATCTATATATGCCTTCTGTGGTTAAACCTCGTGCCTCGACTTCAGCGACACATTTAGTCACCACAAAAGGCAAATCCGCTTTGTAAGCGCTCAATAAAGTGGTCAATTCGATGCCAAACACACCACGTATGTACTTCAAATCGGGGACGCAGTCGTTGGCGAACTTTTCGGAACATTTTACTGCAAAAAGGGAGATGAGAGGGTATTTTTTGTAAAAATTAATAAAATTACATTATGACAAAATGATGTACGTTTTACAAAAATTAAAACAACTTGTAGGTTGCGTAAACATCAAAATAGCAAAGTTCAAAGACCAGCCAAAAGTAGGTCTATTACTAATAAGGCAGGTCAAACCCCAGCAGTCAAAGCATTAGTCACACTTAATAGAATTGAATTGATACAAATTCCATTCAATTAATGAGCAAGTCGATGAACCATTTACTTTCATTATGGAATAAGGAAACTGATTTTCACCAACCAAAATTTTGTTAAGCAAATGTTTATTATTATTGCAAAAAAACAGTAACCGTGAACAAATTAATTTACTTGTTTAAATGTTATTTAGTAATGTTTCCTGCCACGCCCAAAATACTTGCTGAAAGGGAATGCCATTTATGCAACGCAAATAATAAACTGTAACTTACTCACCGTGAGCTATAACACCGCAGTCCTCACACTTCTTCCCCTGAAGCGTGAACCCCCACAAAAAATTCGCACACAGCTCACACCAATTCAGACCCTTGAACGTAGTCAGCTTGAAGACGTGCGGCTTCTCGACCTTATCTGGTAGGTTCTGCCCTAAAATCTGCTGGGATAAGGGGATACTTTGCAAATACGGATCGCCAAACAAATTCCTGTTCCTAAAACAAACCTTGGCCTGCTTACATTAAACGCTGTGCGGGATGTACATACTTTGCGTTTTCCCTGGATAGTGCCCGGAGTTTCCTCTTATTCAATGTCATGTAGGGGCTCTCTTGGTAGTTGGCGGTAGCGAGGCGTTGAAGGATTACAGGTGCTTTCAGCTCGAGGTACATCGTCACTAGGCCATCAGCTACGAGGGATCGAACGCAGTCGTACCGTTTCTCGCGGACGTACAGTCCCGACTCAGGGTCGTAGAAGAGCTTGTAGTGGTGGATTTTGTCGTTGAACCTACCGGAGACGGTTTTGGATTAGTATTAAACAATGTGTTTAAAAGTACTGGTATTTTTTAACAGGCAAACAAAATGATTATGCTGACAATTGGGAGAAAACAACTAATCATTTCGTTAACCAGTCATTGAAACCTGTGCTATAAACACAGGATGTTCATTGTTACGCCTAGTCAACCATAGACGTATTATACATAACTTTCCCTATCAGAGCACACAGGCACAAGTCAGAATTAGACAACATTGGTTTAATTTTTTTTACATGACTAAAAAATGTTTTTGATGACATCAACATTTTAAAAGAATATTTATATTTATCTACGAGCATCCTAGAAGCCTTAAGATTATTTGGCTAGTAAACTTGGAAAGTATACTTGATCTTACTTTTATGTAAAAAAATAGATAAACAATTTAAGGATTTTCTGGAGCCAAAAGAGGGTTAAGAAAAAAATATGATGATCTCATGTAAAGCCATCTCATTTTAAGAAAATTATCTGTCGTCATTTTTCCAAAATAATCTTCAATTAAAATAATTTTCAAAATATTCGTGCCCTCAAAAAAATTTCTGGAAATAATTTAAGCTCTTGTGATATTATATGTGAAAAATATCTGTTGAATATCTGTTATGAACCATGTAATCAGGAAATCAGGTTGTGATGGCAAAATAAACATTTGCACTGTTTTGCATTTATTGCATCGCAAATAGTACATTTTCTGTTTTACTGATGGAACTCATTCATTCTCATTTGATGTTTCAGATGAGTGTGTACGAAAATAAGAGTTACTATAATATGACTTTCATACATTTCTGCATAATTACTCCGTAAAGCAAGTTTCCTCAAAATAAACTGACAAATGCATTCATTCCATGACAATTACTATGAAAAATCATTATCTTGTTATCGTTATCTCTAATTGTGTTTAAATAAGAGGAAACATGAACAATTTTGGATATACCAACCTTCTAAAAATATATGTATAATAACTTACAAGAATCAATCAGCCTATATATATATAGGTAGGTACATACGAGTATATTTTTAAATAATAAAAAATACGAAGGGAGTCGAAAAAGGGATTACATACCAACCCGATACCTTCGTTGTTTACTTTGTACAAATTTTGTCATTATAATAAATCATGCTTAACTTACTTAAGACTTAATGTATGAAACTGTCCATTTGCAGATGGACTGCTCCTCACGAGATAGGCCCCATTGGGCTGACAGCTCAATAGGTTGGATGCCTCCACGTGCGAAATGGGCCCGTGATAATCCCTACCTAAATAGCTGGGCAAATCAGGAGGCACCTCATCGCATATAATAGGTGCAGGCACTGGTGCCTCTAATTGCATACGATACACTAAAAAACACAAACCGTTACATCAATTAACCGCCAGTCACATAAAACCTACAATTTAAGATATCGATAGTTAGAGGGTAGAGTAAATTCCAATCCCTCTCCATAGTGTCGGGTTTGAAAATACGAGATATTCGTAGGACGACCATTTTTATGTGTTGTCTGATTAATTAACTAAATTGGATGCTTAAAATAGGTTAGGTTGCTTACAGTCACTTTTCCATACTGTGTGAACTGGGGATTCCGATTCTAGACCCATCGTGAGTCGCGAGCACTTATCTTATCACTGCAATTATTGACGCTCCACCCTCACATGATTACACTGAAAATGCAGTTAACAGGTCCTTGCACCTTTTTGTTGACAGTTCGAGAGGTAGATACACGACAAGACAATAGACAACAAAGCAATTTGACGTTCCCATATGGTTTTGTTCTGCGTTTACCGTTTACGGCATTTATCATAAACTCAAAGTAATGCTAATGTAGGTACTTGATCATTAACCAAAACTCTTCTTGTCTCAGTAATATATCGATGATTTTAATAAATAACTATACTATTAACTATTTTAATAATCAAACCATTTAATAAAAAACTTGGGCAACGAAATTTAAAAAAATAAAGACGTGGCGTCCTCTGGTGTGTATTTATGTAACTATAAACTAATACCATTGGATCATAAATCTGTGTTTATTCGTAGACACGCCTTTAATTTAAATTTACTTATGATACCTACGTATAATAATATTGATTTTGAAAGTTGTCTTATGACAAACATTCAATATTAGATAATTACTATTTTTTAATCTATGCTATTATTTACAAATTTAAACGATTACAGGGCCATCGCCATCTATCATGAATTGAAGTCATAAGTTAGAATACCAGATAACTATAATATTTCACCACTGTGTATCGTCTCGTGCGTGGCGCCATCTGGTGCATAGTGAAGGTTGAAGTAGTTAATGGGAGAAATCTGTGTTTATTTTAATCTATTAAAGCCGTTAACTTATATATGATTATCGATTTTTAAAGATACGATTTCAAGAATGAAAACGAACTATTGAAACGCTTACAGTGCCATCTACCAATGGTGGACGTCGCAGTTGCAAGGAACATTTCTCCTATTACGCACTAGAGGGCAGCAGCGATGACTAGATCGGTAAACGGTAATAATATGATTTTCGAGTCAACAGAGAACAGGCATAGCGAGCAATAAGTTAAAAAGAAGATTTTTAGTTCGAGGGGACCTAAAAATCTGTCATAAAACATTTAGTAATTATTGTACAGTTTTCTGTTCTGTACGTAGTCATGTGACTGAGGTTGCACTTGCGCAGTTACGTTTGTCAGACACCTTGATCAGGGTGGGGTGGGGATAAATGTGTCAATGGAAAATGTTTATGTCAAAGTTGTATGTGAAAAGGATTTTCTCGTGAAAATGACTACTGCAGTTGGTGATATATTAAAGAAATGTGGTAGTGTAGTGTGTTAATAGTGTAAGTGTACCAAAACTCCCTCAAATAAATTAAATATTCGTCGGTGCAAAATGGCTTCTGGAGACATAATAGATAGCATAGAAGTTATAGACTCCAATTTGGCATTGAATATGAATAATTCCAAGGAGATATCGGGGTTCCACGAAACAGGAGCCGCAGGGGAAGTTGATGGTAATTATTGATTATATAAATTATGTGAGAAAGTGCTCAAAAAAATAATTCTTTGGCAATACATGGTCTGGTTTTGGGGTCATCATTAAGAATGAAAGTTGTGGTTGATCTATATTAAACACTTCACCAATGCAAAATTCTTCAGATCTTCAGAAATGTGAATATATTTTTTTAAATTCCCAAGTTGTTTTAAGCTGGTGAACATTCATTCTTGAGATAATGAAACATTCTTCTGAAATAGTCGTTTAGTAACATAGATAACTTGTTCAAGCAAATAATTTCTGAGTCATAATCATGTATTTATGTTGCTTTTTGTTGCAGACTATGCTGAC